>BQNB010036559.1:0-46047 GCA_026074375.1 Tanacetum coccineum | reverse complement strand
CACTTAATATAGTATGGTTGTATCTTATATTCGTGGTTAGAAAGCTTATTTGGTTAATTATGCTCAATTCGTACTTGAAGTTCTTCATGGCTGTTTGACTATTTTATTGATTTTCTTGCCGACGGGTTGACAAGTTAGTGGACAAGCTCCGTGATTTTAGGAAAAGTGCCACGGCGGTTTGCCAAAGTTCTCAGCGGTTTGATTATTTTAATAAGCGGCGAGTTGCTAGTTAAAACGGTGAGTTACTTGTTTAAACTAGGCGGTGAGTTGGCTTATTCACGGCGAGTTGCCATAACTAGCAGCGGTTTGATTATAAAATCAGGCGGCAAGTTGTGTAACTACTAGGCGGTTTGGCAAATTATTTAGGCAGCGGTTTGATTATTTAAATAGGCGGCGAGTTAGTCATCTATATCCAGACGACACCTTTTTTAGCGACACTTTTTTACCGAAAAAGTTGAGTAATATGTAATTTTTTATATAGCCTTTATAACTTATTTTTACATCAAATTCAAATTTTGGTAATAGGGTAAAAAAAATTCGGTCGACACCTTTTTAGCGACACTTTTTGGCGGGAAAAATTAAGTAAAATATAATTTTTTCTATAGCCTTTTTAGCTTATTTTTACACCAAATTTAGATTTTGGTAATAAGGTAAAAAAAAATTCATAATCCAACTGCGCCGAATTCCAAACAAACCAAAACCAAAACCATCGAGAAGGACTTAAACTGCACAAATCATTCACAACAAACAAACCATTAACTACCAACGATCATTCATTCACGGTTATCTAGTGATCTTGTAAAATCCCGTTAATCATTTGTCGGTTTTGATCATAGACGAGTAAAATCCCGTGAACGTGAATTGCATACAACCACAATTTCAATCACATCATATCCACTTAAGATCCAACAAAATCTTTCACACTTCATAATTAATAACCATTCATTCATCATGTCTACTCCAGTCAACACATCCTCGACAGATAGTCAAATGCATAATAATATCATGGCAGCTGGTTCGAAAGATCGTCCACCAATGCTTGGACCAGGAAGATATTCACACACAATGGATATCACGTTTTTCCCTAACGGTACGATTGACACAAAAAAATAATGGATGATGGAACTGAACAAATGTCAATACTGAATGGTCCCTACGTGCCAACAAGGGTACTTATTTCAAGCTGTTCCAGAACTGAAGGTCAATCCTGCATTCAACAACATCACAGCGAATTGTCAACTGTATTGCGAAAACATGGACTCCAGAGAACAAAGAACACTTTCAGTTCTAAAAATGAACAGCCATTTTCTTGCTATTATTACTGGTATAGGAGATGAAATCTATCAAACTGTTGATGCAAGGCAGACACAGCTAAATGAAATTAGGAGATAGCATTGAGAATGAATACCCAACAGGTAAAATCGGTGAACGTCCAAGATGAAAAGACCATCTGTCTGGGAATTTGGGAAGGTTACTTCTCGAGATTAGGAGAATCCATAGAGTGCATATACTCCACTTTTTTACAAAATTGAAGGAATGAAGTATGACAAGGACATCTTGCAGATACAACAATGCAATGGAAAGTTCACTTTCTTCAACAGCTTCAAACCTAGAATGGTCAAGGATTATGTGACAGCTTGTCAATCAAATCAGAAAAAATAGACATCATCTATAATCACAAGACTTAATTTGACATTCTTCCAAGCATTTTTTAAAGAGGTTAAATGATCATCAGTCTGAGAGAAAAGCCAAAGAGTCAAATCAATTAGCACATCTTGCGGCTGAGCTCAACCAAATTCAGATACTTACTATCAAAAGCAACCAAAACCTCAAAGATCAAATGCAACATCAACTTCCACAAGACAAAGTGGCATCTACCAACACAAAGGCAAAGATGTCCCAAAAACCAATTACACCTCAATCTGAGCGTATCCTGAAAAAGAAGACAGTGATCCTGAACAAGTCACCGATGGGACAATGAACATGCAAAAGAATTTGGCCACTCATTTGCAAAGTAATATTAAGAAGCATCTATAAACCACCCAACAACAACCTACGAACTTCTTCAACTCCAGAACAAGACTGAAGATACCGCACATGAATAACACCGAGAATCAGTCAAGCAGTTTGGAATCAAGACAATAACAGTTGCTGGGAATATGGAACATAGGCAGTCAGGTAGTGCAACAACTGGGATACAGTGCTTATATAACTGCAAGATATGGCACTATGCAGATAGGAATGCAGGAAATCCAAAGCGGGTTAAAGACACGCGCGTATCACAAGGAAAAAGAAGATGATGTACAAACAAGCGGAACAGGTGTTCCTATTGTCAAGCTGAGCAAGCTGATTGGCTAGAGACAACGGATTAAGATATTGAAGAACAGGAATAGGAAGCAACAATACAGCTACATGTAAAAGATTCAGGAGGTCTCACCTGAAGAATCCATGTTTCTAACTGGTCAGAACCATTGGCACAGGTACAAAATCAAAATGAAAGTAATGTAGTATGAGCAATGTGAGACGACATTCTGAGCAACCTGAATCCATAAACGACACAAATGTTTTTGGAGAAGGGAGATAGCAATGTCACATCCTGGATTTCAATCAAATATATGTATACTAATGATAATCAGTTGATGCAAAATGCTGGCATAATGTGTTGATGGAAACATGTTGCGCTTGCTAATTTAATTGCGTAATTTAACTCGTGATACGGATGAAAAAACAAAACAATTTTAAAAGCAAATTAAAGAAAGCAAACGTATCATAGACTTCAAGAATTAGAAAAGGCAAACTAACCTTGGATGAAGACTAATAGATGCTTTGGGGGAGGCTTATTAGTTTTTCGGGATATTGTCCTCATTGCACTTCCGAACAACAAGAATAAGTTTTTGTAAGATAGTACAAATCCTCTTAATAAAACCCGGACGATTGAGATTAGGAAATTACTCAAACAAAGTTAAATGAAACTCTAGACTATTAGCTCTAAAAACATTGAAATAAAAGAAGAGTTTGTAAAAACAAAAGCCATGAAATTTCAGATCTAATCAGAAATCACACAATGAAGTTTATCAAAAAGAGTCTTTAAAACAAAGTCACAAATCAAGGGTATCGCACAAAAGAGAACACAAAAGGTCCAATCGTATTTAAAAGGTTTAAGGAAGATAAAGATATTGACAATGATGAATTAAAAATGGACAAACCAATTTAAAGTATTTTGAATGAAATTGTTTATACTCGAAATCAGTCAAATCAGACCATTCATATGTTTAAGTCACCCAAATGCTTGACATATAAGGTAGACCAACCTTGCTAATCCTAAGGGTACCTCAAGAAAGCACAAACTGAGAAGCCCTGTTGTGTTATGAGATCCCATATGATACTTCTGATCCTGCAAAAAAGATTTGCCTCTGATAGGTAAGAGACCATGACTCCCTTGATAACGAGAGTAGATCAAAATTTGAATAAAGATTATGTTAAACCATATTATACACCAAAACCAAAAAAGTCTTTATGTAATTTTCAAACCACCCTCACTGGAGTATCTTTATCAGTTGGAACGCGGAAAGGAAGTAAGGAATACAATGTGGAGAAAACCGTTTGTTAAACAAAACCAAACATTGCTAAAAACGTGGCATTTCTACCCGTTTCGGAATCCATTAGTAAAAGTAGATAAGTTTTTAACGACATGACATTTAACATCAATCAATTTATAGAAATTGTTGATCAAACTTGGCACTGCTTAAACATACTAGTAGTAGTTTTCCAGCGTTCCAACTCTGCTCATGATAATGGAACTTTATGATAAAAACCTTTCTAATGCCTCGTTCCTAAAATCACAAAATGATAGCTTTCGTTTGAACATGAAACTTAAAACGGAAATCATGAAGATTATTAGAAGTTAAATCCCTTAGAAAAAGAGGTTAGCGAACTAGAATCTGAAAAGGCGATGATTTGTCAAATATGTAAGATCTACTTCTTGAAGAGTGTGTGTCTCAAAGAAGTTATATTGTCATAAATTGCATTCTCAGTCTGATTTAAATGAGCTATATGCTAAATTTACAATGCTTGTTACTATCAAAAAGTCAAAGATGTAAACTTTCTGCACAAAGCGTGTACAAAACAAACTGAAATCTGTTTATAAACGAAGTATACATACTAATCTTTTCTAAAGAGTTTTTGCCAAACTTGAAAAACAGTCGATTTCCCTCTGAACTTTATTTACAACAATTGTAAAGAACAGATTAAAAACAAACCCAGAATGCAAAGAAAATGCTTCAATGTATTTCGAATAGAACGTGAACAATATCAAGAAATACAAGAGTTTGAATGCTCAAATGCAGTAAGACAAAGAACATGGTGATACATGAGAGTAAAAAAACCCATTTCAGGTAACAAAGAAAGTCTGTGGAAACTCAAGTGATAAAGCCAACTAGTTGCTCGACAACCAAATGCTCAACGGATTATCCAAAACCATCAATGTAGCGAAACCGACATCCGTTTTATCAAATTCCTCCTGAACTTGAGAAGTTTACAAACGGAACAGTCGGTTAATAAAACAAATGTGTTGGATTGTTGGTTCAAAACAAGTCTGACTCAACAGAATTTTGCCTCAGAATAAAAACGAGCAGAAATAATACTCTAATGTCTTAAACCAGGAAATTGTAATAGAATTGCCCATTAAACCACAACCACAAAACAGAGAACCATAGTTGCCTCATGCATCTGGAAATACTAATCCTCACGAGTCCTAACTATCAGGAGTAAATACACACTACTAAGAGTTAGCAGTACCACAGCTTAAGTGCTATCACAGAGTACAAATGAATAAGAGTCGTGACCAAACAATAGCTTCCAAAGTGAAGTACTAAAAAAGAAGGAAGTCGACGACATCATATGGATTCCTAGTATATCTAAGGCACAAAACAGAAGTCTGTAAACCTAAGCGTGTAATTGACACAGTCGTCAAACATTCCCAGACAACTTACGAAATGTTAAAGCTGTTTGTGATGACAATATGTGAAAATGTCGTATATTAGAATCTGAATCATGAGCTTGTGTTTCTAAGATAGCATAAATAACACGTGAAATGCATAGTACAAAGAAAGCCCTAATGTAAGTGCCACATTAGTGCAAGAAAAACCCAAGGAAAAGACAACAAAATCTGTTGTCTAAAAAACCCCTCATAAAGAAAATAGAAGCATCATGCTACCACTATTCAGAAACCAAGAGTTACCATAAGGTATTTGTGATCTACATGAGAATTACAAACAGAATGAAAATGGTGAATAGCTAGAGATGTCCATCGGGATATAAATGGACACAAAAACCTCTTAGGACCAAAAAAGATATGGAAGCATAGCTAAACTCAGTAAAGAGGGATGTATCAAAATTATTAGTCACACTAATAGACATTGATCTCTAGGATTACTAACTGTCTTGAAGATATCAAAGTTCCTTAGGAATCCAATTTGTCCAATTTTCTAACGTCCTCTAATTCTCTTGCAGATTGTACAACTCTTCCTATCATTGTTGACTAAATCTGGATGCACAAGCACATGACGGAAATCTCAAGTGTTGTGTAATTTTATGTGTGAGAAATTTCTAGGTATCTGTTCGGTTTTGGAAATGATCAATTTGCTCCAATTCTTGGTTATGGAGATCTGAATCAAGGAAATGTCACGATCAAACGGGTTTATTACATCGAAGGCTTAATCATACTCTTTTCTTCGTGTTGGTCAATTCTGATGATGTGGATTTGGAGGTTGCTTTCAGAAAATGCTACTATGTTGAGTAGAGAGATCTTCATAAACAATTACTAACATGGTAATCGGGAATTCTGATCTCTACATAAAATCTCTTCAAGAAACCAACTTCTCAATAACTCCAATCTTTTCATGGCTAAAGCTTCACCAACTCAAGCTTGGTATCTGTGGAAATCGAAGACTTTCTCCTCTTAACTTCGATTACATCCCTTACTATCAAAAGAAAGTAATTGATGACGGGCTTACCTAATTTGAAATATGTCAAGGATCAACTTTGATTCGTCTTGTGAAATGAGTAAAGCAACAAGAAGCACATATTAAAGTCAAAGTTATCCAATTCAAAGGAAAGGTTGAACTTGCCTTCACATGGACTTGTGTGTGGTCCAATCGGGTTGCAAGCATAAATTGGGAACAGAAATATATTCTGGAGATTGAGTTGATGTTATTCAAGATACACTTGGACACTTTTTCACGATCCAAGGATAAACACCAAAAGCCTCAAATGCACTTTCTCACGATGATTCAACGCAATCTACAAGCTCAAGTTTATTACTTGATCCTACTGAACAGAGGCCCATAGTTCTTGAACAAGACACTTCCATGATTAATTCAAAAGACGAAGGTATTGAACATCATACTTCCACTCCACTAACACCTGAACAGAATGCATTGGTCAAAGAACGGAACCGTACACTAGTTGAGAGGCATCTCGTAACCATGCTCTCAGGCTCTAAGGCTTCCATTAATCATTTTGGCTGAAGCAGTATTACACCTGCATGCTATACTCAGAACAGATCAATCAACATATCAACTCATGGAAAAGAACGGCATGATATCACAATCAAAAATGATCGGATAACCTTCAATAAACATACTCACAATCTTTGGTGCATTGTTACATAACTAGATAAGGGGGAAAATTTATGATAAGAATGAATGTATATGGGAATAATACCAACTATCGATTGAGTAACACTGGAACAATCCACAACAAGGTGTTAGAAAAAGACTCCTGGTAAGCATGAAGGCGTTGAAGAATGAAAAAGAAATGTATGATAAAGGGTCTAAAGAAAGAAGCCTCCAACACAACTTAATGCAAAAATTGGTGGGGAACCCGGGGGGGGGCGGGGCCACGGGGGGGGGGGGGGGGGGGGGGGGGGGGGTCAATATAATATGCTGTCAGAACACAAATGATTGGCTGACATTGAAAACGACATCATGAGACCCAGTGATGCAAAAGCACAACCGTCCCCATCCATTCGAGTTTCTCTCAACAGAAACTTGTCCGTCATTTGTCATAGGAGATACATACGTTATCTATTGACACTCCTTCGAGATGTGATATGACTAGGTGGCAATATGCTCCCAGCCTCCGAGTAACTAAACAAAATGTACTAATCTAGATCTAGAGCCAAGAGATCAATCAAAATCTCGTTAGGACACTTTCCTTTTCAAACCCTGTTGAACCTCAACCAGTTCACAAGCTTGTTATCATGAGTCCTACGCAATATCATTGAGTGATATTTGCCAGAACATCCGAGTGATACCTAATGTATTCCACATGAAGAGTAAAACTTGCTTGAGCAGCATCAAACAAGCTCTTGGTAGGTGACTTGCGAGATTCTACATGAATCAAACTTGTGACAACTGGATATCGATTTGGTCCAGTAAATGAATTGACGGTTGATGAATTTTGATAAAAACATGACACTCTCGATGTGTTACAAAAACTCTTTAACGAGTGACACGTCGATTGAGATTTCAAATCAATTTTCTCGTTTATCACTAACGTAAACCTGCAGGTCAAACGGTGGTAACGGCAACCTCAATCCCATTCAAATGCACAATCTACAAAGACATACTTATCTATGAAAGCTCAGATAGTAAAGACAAAGACTTCCGCAAACTCTGAATAAAGCTTTCAAGAAAAAGCAGATAGTAAGAGCATGTTGGTCAAATACAAAGATCGCAATATGTGCATGACGATAAAGACATGACAAAGGCCTTAAAGTCAAGATCACAAATGCATGAAGTAACATGAGCATTACAACAAACACAAAGACAAGACCAGAGAACACTGAGCTAAAACGACAAAAAGCACTCTCACATGATCTTCATGAAGGAGTTGTCATCAATGAACCACGTTGGGGAGATTGTTACCTCATTTATGAGTACAATAAGGGAAGCTCGTTCCCGTGTTCAAAACCTCACTTCGGGGGAGATTGTTAGCCTCAATTTATTGAGTCGAACAAGGAAGTTCGGTCACTCTACGATGGAGCTTCGGTCTTTAATTAGTTAATGTTGTAATAGGATAATATCGGGAATCGGGCTCGATAGATAATCTAATATTGTATATGTTTTGGGTTTAATCCCAAGCAAAACCCAAGCCCGGGTCCTAGTTAAATATCCCGCGCATCACTTTTAAGTGTCGGGGTATATAAGGAACTTTTCCACTTGGAAAAGTAAGTTGTTCATTTTCTAAATTAATTCATTTTCCATATTCTCTCATCTCTCTCTCTCTCTCTCTTCTTTCTCTCTCTAAAACAACTCACCTCTCTTTCTCTTTTCTTGATCTAATTTCGTGTTTAAATATATGAAGTAAAGTGTTAAGGGATCCTATAGATTAGAATAGAATTAACATAATTAGATAACCAAGATATTAATTAAATTGATAGATTTAACCTCGCTCTCAGTGATCGACACCGTACTTACCACAAAACTACTATTGATCGGGTACACTGCTCGTTAAAGTGTTGTTTTTGGTTGAGTCGGCAAAATATAAATTTAAAACTTGAATCATATAAAAAAACCTACACTACACATCAGAAGTTAATGATATTAATGAAAAAACAAGCATTGAACTTCCAGTTGATCCAAATATGCCTGCTTTGGAAGATATTAGCATATTTGACTTCTCAAGAAGTGATGAAGATAATGATGCAGAGGCTGACATGAACAATTTGGATACAACAATCTAAGTCAGTCCTATTCTAACTACAAGAATTCATAAAGATCATCCTCTTGATAAAGTGATTGGAGATTTGCAATCTGCTATACAAACAAGAAATATGTCAAAGAATTTAAAGGAACATGGCTTTGTTAGTACTATTCAACAAAGAACAAACTATAAAGACCTTCAAAACTGCTTGTTTGCTTGCTTTTTATCACAAGAAGAACCCAAAAAGGTAATTCATGCATTGAAGGATCAAAGTTGGATAGAGGCTATGAATGAAGAGCTTCTACAATTCAAGTTACAATAAGTTTGGACTTTAGTGGATTTACCAAACAGAAAAAGGGCTATAGGCACTAAATGGGTCTTTAGGAATAAATAGGATGAAAGAGGAATTGTGATAAGAAGCAAAGCAAGATTGGTTGCTCAAGGATACACACAAGAAAAAGGAATTACAATGATGAAGTCTTTGCCCATGTTGCAAGAATTGAAGCAATTAGCTATTTTTAGCTTATATTGCTCTTTTAAGATTTTGATGGTGTTTCCAAATGGATGTAAATAGTGTTTTCTCTATGAAAAATGAAGAAGAGGAGTAGTATGTCAACACTAGGATTTGAATATCCAGACTTTCCTGATAGAGTGTACAAGGTTTAAAAAGCATTGTATAGACTACATCAAGCTCCTAAAGCCTGGTAAGAAACCTTGTCAACATACCTGTTAGACAATCGGTTTCAAAGAGGGAAAATTGGCAAGACCTTATTTATAAAAAGGCACAAAGATGATATTTTGTTGGTCCAAGTTTATGTGGAGGATATCATCTTTGTTCAACAAAGAAGCTTTTGTTTGTGCAATGTATTTGAGAAGTTGATGCTGAGGAAAATTTAAAGATGAGTGCTATGGGAGAACTTACATTCCGTTTTGGGATTACAAGTGTAGTAGAAGAAAGGATGGCATATTTTTATTAGTCAAGTATAAATATGTTTTTGAATTCCTAAAGAAATTTGGTTAACAGAAGTCAGACTGGCAATCACACCAATGAAATTCAAAAGTCAATGCTCAAAGATAGAAGAAGTGAAGAAGTAGGATGTTCATATGTATATGGTCAATGATTGTTCATTTGATGTATCTTACAGCTCAAGACCTGATATCAATGTATAGTCAGTATGTGCCTGTCCAGATACAAAATCATATCCAAAGGTTTTTGATGGTCGTTGTTGTAGGTGTATTATTTATGTAGTCAAGTTTTACTATTTAATTTATTATGTCGACTATACCAAAAAACAACACTTTAACGGGCAGTGTACCCGGTCAGATGGAGTTTCGTAGTAAGTAGGGTGTCGATCACTAAGAGCGAGAGCGTTAATATCTAATCTATCAGTATTTTAGTTATCTAAGTTAAACCTAAAACTAATGCAAAAGGGGGGTTTCAGCCTGAGAGACTGACATGGTTTTGTGTATCTAACCTAAGGGTTTGATGACAAGTAAAGCAATAAACACACACAAGAAGATAAACAAACGATATAGAAGCGGTCAAGGAATAACTTGTAAGAAAAACGTATCAACCATGATAATCTGATAAATTGCAGGTTTGTTTAATAGTGCAATGATTGTCTTATCTCGAAGGGCATATCATTCCTAGACTTAGGCGGTACTTCTTCCTAAGACCTAGACACGCTATTTCTGTCACAATTAGACGCATCCGCATAAAGCATCCTTATGTTAATTATAATCTATCTTAGGATCTAAAGGTATGGTAGCACTTATTTAAACCCTAGCTCTAGAGACATTACCGCCCCATTACTGCTTACCTGATTAAAATACTAAGTAGTCAACTGTGATCAGGTAGTCTTTAACCTATGGAATAAGACGGTAACTCGTTGATCCTAAGGTCCCCTGCTAGTCCAACAAGCTTCACAACTCTAAATGCAAGATAGGATCAATAGTTGTGGTGCATCCTATAATTCTAATATATAAATTGTGCAAAGTGGAGAGCTAATACCTGGACTCTTAGCCTACCCAACAACACCGAAGTTGCAGCGCATTAAATAATGAAGGACTAATCCCAGATGAATCTAGATACGGAGTACGCATACAATAAGCACTCAAACGAGTATAAATTGATAAACATAAACAACAATCAATCGATAAATTACGAGCAATCAAGATAAATTACAACCAACATTAGATCTTCATAAACATGGTGCTGCTACCTAAAGGTATCAGCTGATAACCATTATAAAAATAACAACACGGTTTGATATATGAAGAGTACAGTAAGAAACCTCCGATCGAACGTATATTCTATGTGTGCGAAGAATACAAGAGTTATTCTCTATTATATAGCGCCCTTATCTGACCAATTCTATGCTCTTCTATCATGCTTCGTTTGTGCCACCACCATCATTCTATGATATGGTTCCATTTTACAAACAAGTGTTGGGATTTATAATGGAACTAAAGACTGTTTCTAATTTCAAGATATCTGGTCTTCTACAGCCTTGGCAAACGTTATGCAAGATATTCTCCAAGTGCTTGACTACTCGCGTTACGGGATGGGACCAACTGCCGTTGCAGTTAATGCAAATGTTATACTGCTTTGTCAATTACATTCATGTGGATTATTCGGAGTTAATGTCGGAAGGCATTTACTATTCGCTTCATCATCCTGCCACTTTGATCCCATACCCACGATTTACGAAGATCATCATCAGTCATTATATGACTATGTTTCCTGACATTTCAAGACGTGCTCGAGATGCTTATTACAATCTGCAGGATGATGATTTTATGAAGAATATCTTCAATTCAAGAAGAAACAAGAACAAGGTTGGGATGCGGATACTAGCTTGGATGATCATAGAATAGATGAAGCTTATGGATCATTATAAGATGTATGCAGAGGTGTTTGGGCTAGATGTTCCTCTGACTCAGTCACAACCGACTGAGTCTACCCAGGGAATTATAATTACTGCAATTCTCAAATATAAACGATTAAGTAACAATTCTTTGCAATAACTATACAAAATGGGTTAATATCATGGGATAAATGATGCTATAAAATAGACGTTATTTGATGTCATCAAATATCCCCCCACTTGAATCCTACTTATCCTCAAGTAGCCTTTAGAAGTTTACAAAAGATGTTTTCCCCCATGGATTTTGCGTTAAAGCACTTATTTGATCTATTACAAGTACACAACTAAACACCTCACGAAATAGGAAGATGAAATCACTCAAATCACTCAACTAATCTATGTGGTAACATGTAAATAATTGCTTATGTGCTGGCGTGACGAGTATTTATCATAAGCTTGGCAAAAGGATATCACATCTTCACCCACTAAAGCCAAGGAGTAACAAGTTTATAAAGGTAAATATGGGTTTTTAAATGGAAAGGCGTACGGTTGATCATTTTACAATCTTTCACCAGAAGTACCATTCCAACAAGGCAGCTGAAGCACACATGCACACCCGAATCGCCGGGATAGACATGAGTGTTCGATCACATTCGCATTCGAATTTAACCAACGGTTAGTGTGAAAAAAAAAATGAATAGGGTAGGAACCTTCTAACTTTCACCAAAAGTCGTAAACCAACGAGGTACAAGACATGCATACATGGCCGTAACGACGGAATAGACATGCATGTTCGTATAGATCCTCATTCGCGTAAAACTAGTGGCTAATCATTAGGTGAGAGGGAAGTAAATTGTTATTAAATAAAAATCAAGAAACAAATAGATTAAGACTTAAGATACAAGTTGCTAGACACTTATTTCCCGACCGTTACTATAATAAAGACACCACTATTTACAACAATCTTGATCATAGATCAAAAACAACAACCTAAGTTGGCGTTCCCATAACGGTCAACTTCCCAATCATCCCAAAACTTTACATACTCTACAAGGTAAGTGGTGATATCTACCACTTTGTACAATACTCTACATCGTTGATTTTTTAGACGTATCAACGAATAATCGATCCTTCGTGTAATTCCTTCGGTAATGCTCTTTGCGAAACGATTATCTTTGAACTTTCTTTCTCTCTTTGTATTTTTCTTATTTTTTGATTTTTTTTCGTTTATACTTCAAATCTCGGTGTAGTTTCACCATCTTCACAATCATAATAATTCCGGATAATTCCTTCGGTAATTTCTTCGTTCTTCGGATTCACCAATAATTATGACGGTAGTAAAATCACATGAGTTTTGACTACTAATATACATTCCCATTTGCAATGTGCAAATTTCCAACCGCACCAAAGATAGAAAATGACACAAGACTCGGGAAATACAAACTTTACACTTTAAGCAACTAGAAACTGTAAATTAAACTTAATCTAACAGGGTAGGTTAAGTTTTGTTTGTGAGGGTTGTTAGCGATAACAAATAGTTGGTGTAAATTTCTTAAAGGATTGGGGGGGGGGGGGCCCCCTTACGGGTTGTCTATATGATCATCACTCTAAAGATAAGAGTGGAAAAGGGTTTAACGGGAGGTTAACTAACCGGTGTAGTTAGTTAATAAGCAACATGTAACGGCGATTTGGGTGTAATTTTAAGATTTACCAATTTAAACAAGTTACTCCAATTAAATCCATAATACTCATTATTGTGGTATCGAGTGATATACCAAGCCAAGTTTTAAAGTCTACAACATCACCGACACACTCATATTTTGTAGAATTTGGGTAAACATTTGGAAACAGAAAGATTAAATCCTCACAATATCTATCAGGGGTTATTGTGTGCGGGTTATGTATCAAGTAATTTCACAAAAGTATGCTTGAATTTTTTTTTAAATTTGAGCATATATTACGCCTTTTAGTGTGAAAATTAGAACAAGTAAAAATTTTAATTCCACCCCCTACTTGAATTATACAACGTCCTTGTTATATATATAAAACATTAAATACTGGAATTTAAAAAGAATTAGAATGAGAAACTCCCCTGATATTTGCTCGGTAGATTTTCCAAGTTGCGTTTATGAGCAATATTTCGTGTTGGACAGCCGTCTTGAGGTTTCAAGACTCCAACACTTCAAGATTTCCATATTAGTAGATTCTCCACCAATATTCTTTGATATTTCTTTCACGAGGTCCTGCGTAAAATATAAGAAAAACAGGTGCATTCCTATCTTGGTACCTACAGTTAATTTAAACTAAACTAAACAAACTAAATACGGGTCAGACTGTGGATACGGCGTATTAGGTTAATGAATACACCGTATTCAAAATCTGACAATAAAGTTTTTAAAGTGCAATAAAAATAAAGACTGATAACGTCCAGACAATCAATACGCCGTATGGTATGGGGCGGATACGCCGTATTGATATCTGGGAAGACAGACTCGATAAAAATTGAAAATCCATTCCAGGTTGTCTCCCGGTAAGCACTTTTGTTTACAGAAAAGTCTTTAAGTTAGACTTGCCCCAATTTAATCCCATCCCTATAAAACAATTTGGGGTCGAACGGGATGCCAAATGGCACATACAAATTCTTGATTAGGAAAATGAATGGCATCCCTTTGTTAAGATGATTCCAAGTCATGATACTAAAATTTAATCCCTTGATAAAAGTTTCAGTTTTAAAAAATTTATTAGATGTATCATGACTTGTTTTCAAAAGCTTATTTGACCCATGCGCATAGGCACCAACATCGGTATTTATTACATCAGGTAACGGTTTGACATAGAATAACTCCCCGAAAGAGGTGTTCAATATCGACTTTATCATCATCATTGTCCTTATCCGATTTTGAATCATTGGGATAAATTACGTTAAAAGGAAATAGATCATTAAAGTTTAAAATGTTTTGTTCCTCTTCATCACATTCGGACAATGATGTTTCATCTTTCAAATTAAATTCATCGATATGTTGAGGGTTTAAAATCGGTTCAGTTAATAAATCTGATTTAGACGTTTGAGCATCATTGTAAACAATGGCTGGAAATTCATTCTCAAAATCTTTAAAGAAGTCTAAATCATCAAAATAACTGACCGTAGGCTCGGGTGATGGAAGCAAAGGCATATTGACTTTATCATTATCATTTTCCGAATCCGTTTTTAAATTGTTGACAGAAATTATTTTGTAAGAAAATGAATTTTTGTCGAAAATTACCGTGCAATCTTCATCGTCGGATTCGTCAAACGATATTCTAAAGTCAATTTCATCGTTGTTAAGAGAACTTACCGTAGGCTCACACGAGAGTGCTGCTTCAGATGTTAACGTGTCGTTAAAGACTATAGCTGGGAATTCAGTTTCAACAGATCCGAGGTCGTGAACGTCTTCATTATCCCAGATCTTACCATACGTAGCAGTTTCCCAGTTATACACCTTACCACGCCTACGAGCTTTTTCTTCCTCAAGCCTGATATACTCCTCCATAGTAATGTTGGGGTTGTCCATTTTAACCTGTAATAAATTCGCTAGAAAAGAAAACTGTCAAATAGCTTAATACGCCGTATTCAGTGAACTGAATACGCCGTATTGATGATAGAGTCGAATACGCTGTATTGGTTTGAAAAAAAATTATACGCCGTATCCAAGAAAATGAATACGCCGTATTGAGTATTCGACTCAGAAGGTTACACACAAACACACAATATACAAAAATATACAATGCAGAAATCAAACACACAAATATGCAAATTAATCTAAAACTGCATCTGAAAATAACTAAAACACTAATTAAGTAAGAATTAAACAGCCTCACTCACCGAAAACGGCGTCAAATACTTATGTGTTGTCGGTGATGGTATAATTAAGATGACTTCTAGTTTTAAATTTATATTTTGCCAACTCAACCAAAAACAACACTTTAACGAGAAGTGTACCCGATCGGTAGTAGTTTCGTGGTAAGTAGGGTGTCGAACACTTGAAGCGGATTAAATCTATCACCAATTTAATTTAATATCTTGGTTATCTAATCTATGTTAATTCTATTCTAAATCTACGTTAAATCTATGTCAGTCTAAATCCTAATTGTAACGGGAAAAAGGGGGTTTTCAGCCTGAGAGACTGGCACGGTTTGGTTGGTGACTACAATCAATTCAAGGAACTGTTTTACCCATGCAAGCTAATTAATAGAAGATGGAAGAGCGGTCGAACCTTATATAAGAAAACAGTATTAACCATTATTAATCCGATTAGAACGTTAGTTTGTTTATTAAGTGCAATGATTTCTTCTCTCGAGGTGGCATATCATTCTTAAGACTTAGGCGTTACATCATCCTAAGATCTAGACACATTAATTCTGTCACAATTAAAGCATCCGCATAAAGCATCCTTATTTGCTGATTATAATCTATCTTAGGGATTAAAGCAATGGTGATCTTGTTAAATCCTAGCTCATAGAGACTTTACCCACTTTACTGCCTTATTGGCAATCTTTACACTAGTAGTCATCTGTGTCCAACTATCCACGGTATCAGAACGGTTTACTTGTGAATTATCTAGGTCACTGCTAGTCAACACGATCAATAAACCATTGGAAATATCCAAATTACTATGTTAGCCTTAAGTCGTATCCTAGACACAGGACTTAGAAGGGCAATATTTGTTGTATACTATTTATTTAGATGTTTATAAACTACTATATGGACGGCTATCCACGGTACTCTTGATCTGCTTGGTCCTATTTTACTAGATCCAGTTTGAATGATAGGTCGCTTACAAAGCGCAGTAAACAAGTATAAATTGATAACATAAACAATAACACTCAACGATAAATCAAGATAATCGAGTATAAAACAAATACCAAACATTCAGTCTTCATAATAATGGCTAATACCCGAAGGTATTAGCCTTCAAATGTCATAATAAATACAAGAGCAATTATTTAGCCAAGGTAAACTAACCGAGTTAACGAATGATACCAAAAACTAAACGATTACTAAAGTATATGGAATTACACGTTGTCTTCTATGGAATTGATAACGTTGCTCGACCTCTTTACTAATCTTTTTTCTTCTAAAAATCAACTTTTGTGGTTTAAGTATCGAGAATATAATTTAGCACACTTAAAACTCGTTTTTGAGTTTTCTATTTATAAGGTCTGGAAGTCGGTTGGATACGGTGTATTGGGAATTTCTTAGTGTAGGGACCATGCTTGATATCTTTTAGAATATTATATTGATTCCATATCTTAAATACGGCGTATTGAATCCTTTGGATACGGTGTATTGATCTTCATTCCTTTGTGGTCTTTGGTGAGTGTGGTATGTGCTTAATTACACATACCTTTTACCAATAAAAACGAGCCTAAATGACAAAAAACGGACATACAATACCAAATATATGTGTGTTTCTTTTTGTTATACTGTGTAGGTAACGGTTTATTCACTAAGGACAAAAATGAAGCCAACACTAAACAAACCGACAAAACCGAGCTCGGGAATGGAAAGAAGCGTGGTGAAAAGTCAACATTCATAGTCAAAATGTCAACAAGTCCAGACGAAGCCAAAACATGAATGAAATTTAAATTGTACCAACCCGCCCCATTTCATGGGCCGGGTTAGCCCATTAAGACTTTATCTAAAAAAAGTCTTACAAGTCAAAAAAGCCCTAAAACCAAACCGGCCCAAATATAAGACCAACAACACTTAACCATTACACCCTTAACTCTTTTACACCATTGGCCCTTATGACTTTTCACCGTTAGTCCTTAGGATAACATAGTTTTACCTACCATTTTCCCATTGTTCCTAACCTAACAAACCCCTAACCCCCTTAACCCTGTTAACCCAAACAGTACTTATAAACCTTTACCCGCCAAACTTCACTATTCCCCTTTCCCCTCCAAAATGCCCTGCACCACGACAAACTCATCACTCTCACCTCTCAACCCCACTCAAAACCCCACCCCAAAAGAGAACAAGCCACGATGGCAATCCCATGAGATGCTATTGGTTGATTGGACATAGAGATTAATCAAGGGCCAAGATTGCAAGGCTTGGTGAACAAGAAAATTGGATGGCTTGGATTCAAGATTGAAGGCAACTCTCAACACCTCACACAAGAAACATAAGAAGCACACCCCTATGCAACTTCTTTTATATAAATAGATTAGGATTTCCCTTTTTTAAATGTATGTAGTTTAGGAGTAGTGTAGTCTTGTTTTTTTTAAAAACTTATTTACAGCTTATTTGTTTTTACTTATTGTATTTTAAATTTCAAGCATTGTAATCTTTTAATATTTAATGAAAGTTTCAGTTTTTAATGTTTCATGTTAACCTGTTTTACTCTTATGCACTTTATGATAAAATTGGTTCCAAGTCATTTTTATAAGTCTAAAGCTTTTTAAAAACTCCCTAATACTCAGTTAAGCTTGTCAATAGATAACAGGAGTTGTTTCCTTTTTTCTGTTTCATACACTCAAAACTTTGGTTTAAGCTTTTGGATGATAAGCCAGTCATGGAAGGGCTTATGGGTTTGGATTGAGCTTATTGACAACAAGCTGAATCCCTAGAGCTTTAGGTTTTTCAGTAAAGGCTTATAGATGCAGGTTATTCCATTTTCCTTAATATGCTTTCAAACTGCTTAAATTTGTTTTGCTTATTTACTTTGCTTATTACTGCTTTTTTTACTGCTTATGATTGCTTATTTATGTTGATTAATGCTTATTTATGCTTGCTTATTACTTATATGTCATTTAGTTAGGTTTTGAGTTAAAACTGTCTAATTTAGCTTTTAAACTGCTTATTTTTGTTTACTGTCTAAAAAAGAGGGGTCACAGGGGTCGAACATGTGACATCTCCCTTTCATACCAATGCATTTAACACACACACTCACAACCATCTGCCCTTGGGTCTTTTCCGTTTATTATTTGTCTTATTAAATATATAAAGTCATTTAGCCAGTTTAGCCTAGCAGCTTATTATAGCTTATTTCCTGCTTATTTCATTAAGCTGTTTTCACCATTTTAATTTTCCTAGATTAAGCATTATCCAAAGTACTTTCCATGAATTTTTTAGATTTTTCCTATTTAGTTTAGTATCTTTAATTAATTATTCAGATTAAAACCGTTTTTAATTCATAATAAATATAATAAAAGTCAAACAAATACAATTCTTTTTTTTTAAATGTTCTTTTATCATTTAGGACCTTTAAAAATTAAATTTGCTTTTGTAAGGTTAAAATTTGTTAAATTAGGTTTTAGAGTCGCGTTTTTAGGAGCCCGTTATCGTTTTCGTTTAAATCTTTAATTGCTTTTAATTGTTGCTTTATGTTATTTGTTTTTTGCATATTATTAGTAGAAATAGAATCCAAACCAAAACTTTGATCATTCAAACGCGCGATCACGAACTTAATCACGATTCTCAATTCACGCCTCGTCGGGAAACGACCCTAGAAGGTTTTGGATTTTACTTTGGGTAAAAGTAATCTTTTAAAAGCCTTACGGAATACTCTCATTCTCTTCTTAATTGATATTTGGGAATACTTTTTTACATATTATATATATATATATATATAGTAAGGAATTTTCTGAATCAATTTTTGGCGCCACTGCCGGGGAGGTGTGTGCGATTATCGTGTTTACATTTGAAGATTACTGTTTGAAGACCCTTCCTCGTGAAGTTATCACTTTCATTTGTGAATATTTTCAAGTGATCAAAAAAATTAAAAAACAACAAATCAACCGTTGTATCACTTGTGAATTTGGCTCACCTTTAGATTACAAACTATAAGAGAGGTATAAGGAAGGTCGATCCTACGAACTTCGACCCTAAAGGAGAAGGTTTTTAAACACTTTCGCGCTCTACCGCGCCTCCGGCCTTCTTTGTGCGTTTTCTAAAGAGCTACCGTACACTTGTTCGATTTTCGGTTACCAAAAATATTTTTCTTTCTTATGTATTTTGCTATAAATAATCTTCTCTATCCTCTTATTCGTTTAATTCTTATCTTCTTTACCCTCTTATTTGTTTAATTCTTCGACATGTCTTCGTATAACCAGCCCCAGTATGAGACGTATTCTTGTGAGTTTTGTGGAAACGATGCTTATTATGGTTACGATTGTCCACCTCAAGTCTCGTTTGTCTACAATCAGGACCCGTGTTTCAATCAAAACTTTGATAATTTCCCACAAACTTCACCAAGTCTTCCACAATATCTTTGTTGTACCCGTTGTGGGGGTCCTCATGAGACTTTTCAATGTGATCAATTGATCTTCGATGAGCCTTATTGTGAAAACTGCGGGGGACCTCATATGAGTTTTCAGTGTCAACCAATGAATTAAAATTTCTATAATTATAATTCTTCCGGTTTTGACCAATTTCAACCTCCGCAGTATTCCGACGTTCATCAACCGCCTGAAGAAATAAGTATCGAAGAATTAAAAACATTGATGCAATCCTATTGTGAAATAATGAATCAACGACGTGAGCAGGAGGCTATTCTGTTACAAGAGCAGACAGTTGAGGAAAAACAAGAATTGTTAGCTGAAGAACATGCATCTAATCCTTCTGAGCCTTCACCCATCTCATATTTTTACAATGCTGACTATAATAATATTAGCACTCCGTCTACTACTTATACTATTCATTTGACCAAAAGTGCTACTATTATTACTAATCATTCCTTGCTTACGCGACGTATCTATCATAATCATGACATTTTCTATGATGGTGATGATAACGAGGAACTTTTTCAAGATGAAGTTAAAAGAATTCAACAAATTCTTGAAAGGACTTTGTTTGATGCAATCACACCTGACTTTTCAATTACGAACTCTCTAAGTATGGGGGATGAGCATCTTAGCACTATTCTGGAAATGGAATCGGACGAATTAATAAAGTCTAGTGTTGAGAACCTTGTCCCAACCCCAAGTGAGTCCGAGGATTTATCCGATATTGAAAGTGAGTGTAATGTGCCCGTTTGTGATGATTTTATGACTTTCTCTAATCTTCTCTTTGATGCTGACAACGATTTTTCCTCGGTGACTGACGGAGTCTTTTCTTGCATGAGGACGTTCCGAAAGAAAATTTCAAAATTTTCTCGAACCCTCTTTCTGATGAAGAAATCATTTCTACTAAGATAGATCCGCATCGCTTTAATGCTGAGTCTGATCTTATAGAATATTTGCTTAATCGAGACACTTTGATTATTTCTTCTCCTAAGTTTGATTCTCTTCTCGAGGAGTTCTCCGGTGAACTCGCTCATATCAAATTGATTCCACCGGGAATTAATAAAGCCGACTTTGATCCTGAGGAAGAAATTCGTCTTGTTGAGAAATCGATGTATGAAAATTCATCTCCTCGACCTCCAGAAGAATTCAATTCTGAAAATTCTGATGCTATAATCGAATCTTTCTCTCCATCTCGTATCCCCGTTGAGGATAGTAACTCTCTTATGGAGGAGATCGATTTATTTCTTACTTCGGATGACTCGATGCCACCGGGCATTGAGAATGATGACTATGACTCTGAAGGGGATATCCTTTTCTTTGAAGAATTGCTTAGCAATGATTCCCCTTCACTTCCTGAAAATGATTCATTTCATTTTGATGATCCATCATCCCCTCGTCCGCCTGCAAAACCATCGGATGATGATGAAATTAAACTTTATGTTCATGTGCCTAGACTTTTAACCACCCAACCCACCCTTTGTGTAGTAATTGACACTTTGCTTCCATTTTCATCCGAAAATGAGGACAAAGTTCATCTCTTATCTCATTGTGGCTTTAAAACTTTCCAGGTCATTTTTGTTTTTTCTAAAAGCCCGATGATGATCTATGGAGGGGACAGTCCTATCTTGGATGTTCCATTTCTCCATTTCTATCCTCCTTGACCAACTCAAGTATGGGGGATCGAGTCAGGCTCAAGACTCGGTTAACAAAAATAAGCGCTTCGTGGGTGGCAACCCATGCTTATCCTAATAGTAGTATTAATGAATAAGTGTGTTATGAGGAGGCCCGCCTCTTCCTTTCTCATGTTTTGTGGTTTGTGATGTTTATCCAGGATTGCCCCGGATTATGAAGCCTCTTGTGCTCGTGGTTTTGTCCTTCGTTCACTCGAGCTTTGATCCTTTGCATAATTATAAGAATCCAATATCCTAAATCTTATCGACTAACGTTTATCTTTGTGCATACTTAATAAACGGCCTTAGATTTACGTAGAGACCTTTCTTAAAACATTAAGGACAATGTTTAGTTCTAGTATGGGGGGATCTATCGATTTGATTGTGCATGCAGTCGTTGTTTTCACGTAATCCCGTTTTTACCACCAAAATACTAAAAAATGAAAAAATTTAAAAATTTTCAAAAATAAAATAAGTGTTTTATCACAATGTTGACTTTCCTGCTGGGTAGAATAAGAATAAATTTTGACTCGATCGAGCGTGTTGAGCTCTAGCTTGTTCCTTAACTTTTAGACTAAGCATTCGCGGATCTTTGCGAAGAACGAGAAATGATAGAGTTAATTATGAGTTAGATGCTAAACAAGGATTAGTTGGAAATCTTAAGAGCTTATAAGTGTAGTTTGTGGCTTTTTTCTCCCATAAGCTTCTAATCGGACTAATAATACGTGCACTTCTTGAAAATTAAACTTATATCAATGATTTTTGAAGTATGAATGATATCAATAATTTTAGTTTAAATTTATACTTAAATTTTCTAAAAAGGAATTTTCTCTATATCATGGTAATATAAAAAAAATGATGAAAAATGAGGTAATAATAATAATAAAAACTGTGGGCTAATAAAAGTTTACTGCATCTTGCCGGCTCACAACCGATGTTGCAGTCTTCTAAATAAGGCACATAGTAATTATCCGAGACTGATAAAAGTTTGCTGCATCTTGCCGGCTCACAACCGATGTTGCAGCCTTCTAAAAGGTTGAGGATTTCCTTAGTTTAAAGGATGTGTAATTATATTAAGTGTAATAAATGTGATTTAATAAATATAGGGAAAATCTCTCTTTCTTAAATTTAAATATGCTTTTGAACTAAGACTATTTCGTTTTAAATTGTGATTTTATAAACGGGAAATCCAAGGGTTTTGAAACCTAAGGTCCGTGAGTCCCGATACTAGTCTCTGTGGGGTGTCAAAAGCCTAGTCACTTAGCCGCAAGGTTGGGATGTGCCAAGACGATAAACGGGAAATCCAAGGGTTTTGAAACCGAAGGTCCGTGAGTCGCGATTACTAGTCCTCTGTGGCGGGGATGTTCTAAAAAGCCTCGGTCACTTAGCGCAAGGTTGGGATAGTGGCCGAGGACGGAAAGTCGTACATGGGATGATATCGCATTCAAACTCATTACTTTTGGGTGCAACGTGAGGCATAGAAATTTTGCAAAACGTTGATCCATGGTTGAAATTCGAAATGGCACATTCACCTTACTTATAATCATTATCGAGAGTGAAACTTCCACAAGTTATACAAAGTATAAAGTAGTGTAGCATCTCTAACTTTATATTTAACGGGATTTCTTTTGAGCTGGGTTTGGGACAAGTGAAAAATGGCGGAATCTGATGAATTTATCCTTTTTGGATTATTTTAGGGATATAAAAGTGCCTCTCTCCTGCAATAGTCGACCATTTAAAAGTTTATAAAAATAACGAAAGTCCATACATTCTAGTTAATTTCTTAAAAAGAGAGAAAGTACAAAAAATGAGAAAAAGGGGGAAATACAAAAATATGTGTGGTAATAAGTGTAGATTTATAAAAATAGTCAAAACGGGGCTTTTCAAAACTAATGATTCTTTAATTCCCCTTGAGAACACTTAGCTACTTTTCGAGTGGTAATTACTCGAGGGGGGATTGAGGATCTTGGTTTCATAAATTGTTTACCTTACTCGGATAACATAGTCTTAGTATAGGGATTTTTGGTATGTGCTTAATTACACATACCTTTTACTATTTAAAACGAGCCCTAACATTGACAAAATCTGGAACATAAAATGCAAATTATATGCTTGTTTTGCTTTAATACTGTGCTGGGTATCGGATATATTCACTAAAGGACAAAAATCACCCAAACCAAAAACCGAATATAATCCGAGCACGGAGATTGGAAACAGAGCATAAACAAGTCAACAAGTCTAGATAACCACAAGCCCGAAAGACATATGCATCTTATTGGGACAACCCATACCCCACTTAATGGGCTGGGTCAGCCCAATATGTTTACATATTCAAAGAAAAAGCCCTAAATCCATTTATGTGGCCCAAATCCCCTTTAAATATAAACCGGCCCAAACCAAAGCCCAAAACCCAAAACCATTTAACCAAAACATAACTATGTTAAACCCCTAACCCAATTTACCCTTGACCACCGTTAGCATTAAGGGACTAACATTGCTAGTCCTTATGGACTAACAAGGTTAGCCCCTACAATGCATAAACCTTTTCATCCCTAGTCTTTTTTAGGGACTAACAAAATTAGCCCCTATAACTTTTAAACCTTTGCACCCTACGTCCTTTTTCTCTAACCCCGTCCCAAAATTAAATCAAACAGTACCCAATACCCTTTTCCCGCCATTAATACTATTCCCCTGTCACTTTCCTCGACCCCTGCACCTCAAAACAAACCCATCACTTTCCTCCATCAACCTCACTTCATAAACGGACAACTCCACCTTGGCAATCCTATGGGGTTTTATTGGTCAAAATGAATTAAGGGTTATGATGAGATTAAAGAAGCACATGAAGAATCAAAGGCTAAGATTGAAGACCTTGGGGAGCACTCTCTCCTCACAGAAGTAACACAAGAAGCACAACCAAGCACTTTAGTTTTCTTCTATAAATAGATTAGGTTTTCTTTTGTAAAAGTCATATAGAGTAGTCTAGTTTTAGGAGTAGTGTAGGAGTATAATAGCTTTAATTTTCAGCTTATTTACCAGCTTATTCAACTTATTGTACTTTTATTTTCCAAGCAATGTACTCTTTCAAAGTTTAATGAAATTTCAGTTTTTAATGTTTTATGTAAACCTATTTTTACTCTCTTGCACTTTATGTTAAATTTGTTTCCAAGCCATTTTTATAAGCTCTTTAAGCTCTTAAAACTAACTGAGTTTTCTATTTCATACACTAAAAAAAGGATTCTGGTTTAAGCTTTTGGATGATAAGCTAGCAATGGATGAGCTTATGAGTTTGGATTCAGCTTATTGACAACAAGCTGAATCCCTAGAGCTTTAGGTTCTTCATTATAAGCTTATAGCTGCAGGTTATTTCATTTTTTTTCTTTTTACATGCTTTCAAATTGCTTATTTGCTAAACTGCTTATTGTCTGCTTATTATTACTTTCAGTTGCTTATTATGCCTAGAGTTAGCTTAATAAGTCTAGTGAATGGTTTAGGATAGTTTAGTTTAAATCTTATTTAAATATGTCTCTATTTGAGTTAATACTGCTTAGTGATGTAGCTTATAATGCAGTGCTTATTTTTCCATTATAATTGCTTAAATGTCATTAATATTCATATATTTCAATCTGTTTTATCATTTCACAGCTTATCTTAGTCTAGTTAGCTTAAAATTTGTTTTTCAATGTTTAAATGTGTGTTTGGGATAGCAGCACTAACTTATGTTAGTGTTATTTGACCACTTCTAGTTCTAAAAATCCAACTTGATTTAGCCCTTTTATAGTCTAATAAACTGTTTTAGATAGGTTTTAAGGTTTATAAATCAGTTTTAAGAGTTTGTCTATTAATTTTAAGATTATGTGGGTTTGTTGCTTTATAGCATAGCTTATTTGTTTAAATTTTGATTAGGTGCTTATAGGTGTCATTTTCATGCTTGCTTATGCCCCATAATACAGTAGAATAGATTTAGTTTAGGTGTGTATTAGTTAATTAAGTTTTAGATAAAAATCTGTCTTTTATTTTCCAAGTGTAGAATCCAGTTTTTATTGAAATTTTTGATTGGATTAAGCTTGCTTAGGAGTCTAAAAATAATTGCATAGGCTCATTGGGACATAAGCTCAAACTGTTTGAGCTTATTGTGTTTTTTAGAACTCTTTTTCATAGCTTAAAATAGGCCTGCAGTTAGCCTATTGTCTTTAAAAAAACTCAGCATATACTGAGTCAATCAGTCATTTTCAATAGCCTTTTTATAGCTTATTAGTTTTTTAAAATGATTAATTTTTGTTTTTTCTTATAGCTTGTAGTATTAACTGTATCTGTTTTTAGGTTTTATACTTTAGCTTAATGATTTACTAGCTTAATTTTTAGCTTAAAAAGTGTTCCTCAGGCTGTTACCAGTTTTAGTGAAATAACTTATTTAATTTTTCAGCTCTCAGCCTATGCTAGTGCTTAAATTATGTTTATAGTTGCGTATTAGGTTAGGGTTACGATGCTTGTAGCTTAGTTGGACTTAGTTTGAGCTTATTCAAGCTTATTAACCAAATCAGCTAATGCTTAAAGCCTTTTAAGTTTTTTTAGTAATCTGTCATTTTTATTTGCTTATTTCCTAGCTTATTGTCAAGTTTTATAAGAAGTTTCTTTTTTTAAACTTTGTTACTTTTGCTTATTTTATAACTTTTTAAAAAGAAAATAAAAAAAATGATGTGTAAAAAAAGAGGGATCACAGGGGTCGAACCTGTGACCTCCCCCTTTCATACCAATGCATTTAACACACCACACACTCACCAACTGCCCTTGGGGCTTTTTTGTTTATAGTTTGCCACATTTAATACTTGACCCTTTTTTTGCCATTTAAGCCAAGCAGCTTATTTTAACTTATTTCCTGCTTATTTCACTAAGTTGTGTTGCTCATTTCATTTTTCCTAGGTTCAGCATAGTTCAAAGTACTAAAAAAACTAAAGAAATTGGGAAGTCAAGGGTGAGCTAGGTTCAAACCCTTGACCTCAACAAACCTCAACCCAGTCTTAACACACCACACACTCACCAACTGCCCTAGGGTCTTTTTCGTTTATTACTCCACACTACTTTTCTTTTATACACATTTTAGCCATTTTAGCTTTCAGCTTTATTTAGCTTATTAACAGCTTATTTCAATAAGCTATTTTGACCATTTTATTTTTCCTAGGATTAGCATTGTCCAAAGTACTTTTCATAATTTTTTCAGAATTTTCCAAATTAGTTTAGTATTTGTAATTAATTTTTTAGATTAAAACTGTTTTTAATTCATAATAAATAAAATAAAAGTCAAAAAAATATAATTCTTTTTTTTTTAAATTTTCTTTTATCATTTAGGACCTTTAAAAATTAAATTTACTTTTGTAGGGTTAAAGTTTGATTGTTTAGGTTTTTAAAGCTCGGGTTTTGATCCCGTTATTGTTTTTCGTGTTTTTGCTTTAATTGCTTTCGTTTTAGGTTTTCTTTTATTTGTTTTTGCATGTTATTTGTAGAATTAGAATCAAAAAAATCATTGAGTCATTCAAACACGCGATCACGAACGTAACCTCGATTCTCAATTCGCGCCTCGTCGGGAAACGACCCGGGAAGGTTTTTTTTGACTTTACTTTGGATAAAAGTAATCTCTTAGAAGCCTTATGGAATACTTACACTCTCCTTTTATTTGATATTTAGTTATATATATATTACTTATATATTATATATACTAAAGAAGCAAATCACCTGTCTTTTTCACAACAAAATTATATGTTTTGTTACACCTTTACACCTGAGCCTACCCTGTAGATTAAGCCTATTTTATTCAAATTTGCTAGTTGCTTTCGTATTTCTTGCGTCAAAGTGGAATCTTTCTGTCTCTGTAATGGTCGGGAAATTGCACAATGCAATGGGAAAATTATGTAGCTTGTAAATTTCGCTACTTTCGCGATTATGTTTCATTACCGAAGAAGAAGTGTATTAAGGAAAAATTATCCAGATGAATTATGATGGTGAAGACGGTGAAATTACACCGAGGTTTATGATGTATTATTTAAAAAAAATGAAAAAAGCTGCAAAAAAGAGTATGAAGGAAGATAGTCGGTTCAGTGAACTTACACCGATGAAATTACCTTGAAGGATCGATTATTCGTTGATACGTTTAAAAAAATCAACGATGTAAAGTTTTGTAAAAAGTGGCCGATATCACCACTTATCTTGTAAAGTATGTAAAATTTGGGATGTATGAGAAGTTGACCGTTATGGAAACGCCAACTTAGGTTGTCTAAGTCATCCTATGATCGAGACGTTTGTCTATATTTCTGAGTCTTTATCATGGAACGGTCGGGCAAAGTTACTAGCAACCGTACCTTATTTGTTGGCTAAATCTATTTGTTTCGTAAAATTTTATTTAACAACCATTTACTTCCTTTTCCTAGCAACTAACCTTAAGATCTACTCGAACGAGGATGTGTATGAGTCATGCATGTCTATTCCGTCGTTACGGCCATGTATGTGTGACTCAGCTGCCTTGTTGGATGACGACTTTCGGTGAAAACTTGAAGATCCCATACATTATATCTTTCTTCATCCTAACCGTTGGATAAAAATGAATGAGGATGTGATCAAATTATACATGTATATTCCGTCATTACGGCCGTGTATGTTTGATTCATCTGCCTTGTTGGTGTGGTACTTTTGGTGAAAGACTGTTTGAATGATCAACCCTAAGCCTTTTTACCCAAATTTACCTTTTAACTTGTTCCTCCTTAGCTTTAGTGGTGGAGATGTGTATCCTTGCCAAGCTTATGATAGAAAACTAATTACGACCGAGCAAATGAGCGTGCCAATTAAATGTTGCACCCTAGATTAGTTGAGTGATCTGAGTGTTTATATTTCCATATTTCGTGAGGTGCTTGGTTATGTACAGGTGATTAGAACAAAGTGATGCTTAAACGGAAAAATCCTTGACTACGGTTAGGATACATTTTCAAAACTTTTCTAAAGTCTACTTGAGGAGAAGTAGGATTCAAGTGGGGGGATATTTGATGACATCAAATAATGTCACTTTATAGCATCATTTATCCCAACTATTCTGCCCCCTTTTAAATAATTATTGCAAGATTTGGTACTTAATTGCTTTAAAGTTGATAATTGCAGTAATTACGGAGTGTTTTGTGAAGACATGCTAAAAGGGGCACAATTTAGAGCTAAAACAAAGACATTTAAATATTTCTACTTTCTGACTACATACGCCGTATCCAACAAGGAAGATACGGCGTATCGACGCCAACTCTTCACAAGAAAACGCGTTTGACCAATTCCTAATACAGCATATCCCTTTGCTACCATACGCCGTATCTAGCTGGATAAGAATTCAAAGATACAGTAATAAATGTAAATTGGGAATGAAATAACTGATTGATTGAGAACGTAGCACGCACTCCAAGGAATCTAGCCCAATACGCCGTATTGACCTTACTCAATACGGCGTATCCAGTCTTTTTCAAACACTATAAATAGAAGACTCAAAAACGAGTTTTTGGTGTGCAAAATCATATTCCTTATACCATACTCATAAAAGACCATTTTATGAAGAGAAGAAGAGCCACAAAGGTCAAGCATTAATCACGAATCCATAGAAGACATCATGTAATTTTTACTTTCTTTATCGTTCGATTTTCATTGTTTGATTACGCTTGTATAATTACAATGGTTGTGGGCTAATACCCTCGGGTATTAGCCATCTTAATGAAAGTTTAATGTCTAGTTTGTTTTAAAATTGATTCCTTAATTAATCGTTGATTGTTTAATTATGTTTATCACCTAATACTTGTCTATGTGCTTGAATATGCGACCTATCATTCAACTAGGTCTAGTGATACCTAAAAAGTAATCTAGATACCAGGATAGCTCTCCATATCGTGTTTTATAGTACTGGACCAATAGGATCACAAATAATGTTCTATCTTTGCCATTGAATTATGAGCTTAGTTGGACCGGTAGGTGACCCGTAATGTTTCAACAATTATGTTCTAAATTAATTGGTAAAGACTTGAACAGTGGACTACCAGTATATAAAACACCGTCAAGCAATAAATGGGTAAAGTCCCAATGGGCTAGAGTTTTAACAGGATCACCACTACTTTGATTCCCTAAGATAAATTATAATTAAACTAAAGGATGCTTTATGCGAATGCGTTAATTGTGACAGGATTAATTATGTCTAGGTCTTAGGATGATGTCCCGCCCAAGTCTTAAGAATGATATGCCGCTTCGAGATAAGTAATCATTGCACTTAACAAACAAACCAGCATTTAACCGGATTTAATATGGCTAATACAGTTTTCTATCATTTGGCTTGTACAGCTCTTTTATCTTCAGATTGTCTTCTTGCGTGTTTATTGTGTATTGAATTGATTCTTGTTACCACCAAACCTGTGCCAGTCTCTCAGGCTGAAAACCCCCTATCATTAGAAAACGTATATAGCATAGGTTTAACCAGTAATTAGAATTAACATAGACTAATTAGATTATTTAAAATACTATTAGAGTGTAAGGTTAGTATTCGCTCTTAGTGTTCGACACCCTACTTACCACGAAACTCCCACCGATCGGGTACACTGCTCGTTAAAGTGTTGTTTTAGGTAAAGTCGGCTAAATATAAATTAAAAACTTGGTAATCAATAATTGACCCTACATGACAGCACATCAATAATTTTGACCTAAATTTAAAATTTTCTATGGCACATATCAATGAAAACTGAGTATTATTAGCGTCTCATGGATAGAAAATATATGACTAGCACAAAAACCCTACCACTCAAAAAATTCCACCTCAAAAAATGTGAGGTTCCCCCCTAGTTCTTTGGGAATTCAGGTATCCACCTTTGATACCTAAGATAATTTTACCTTTAGCTTTCTCGAGTTAAAGAGTGAGCAATCATGTATGTCGCGTCCATGGATTTGTTCGTGCATATGTGGTTTAGTCACCTTTTCTGAAGCATTGGTATCGGTTAAAATTATATTTGTGTACCGGTAGTATATTAAATTGTAGAACTTGCTATAGCGATGCATCCCGAGACTGCCTAGTGAGATCGCATTTGTGTGATTAGGATTGGCCAAATGATAAGAGGCACTTGGAATAAACCCTGTTTTAAACCAGTATTTGTTATGATGGTATCCTCGATCATATAACTATCCCCACACCCTTGCTATGTACTCATTTTTAGTGCAAGATACCCCTAGTACACCCCTCCGAGCCTATTCTTTTCATGGTTCTCGTAATTTTTTGGTGGATTCCAGATTATTAATGTAGAGCATTGTTTACACCCTTAACCCATTGTTACACCCAAATCGCCTTATCCTTTATTGTATGTGCTCGCTTTTAGTACATTATTGTTAAACCCAGTTAATTAATTACATGAGTACGTGGTTGCTAAGTCAAGTCTTTTATTAGTGTATACAGTTTTGAGACGATTGGGATTCATGGTAGTTTTTATTTTATGAAGAATTAGGGAAGAAAGTCAAGTTATTACCCCCATATGTGCTTAATACACTCCATGTTACTTTGATCCTTTCAATTCGGGTCATCAGTTAGTCTATGTTTATGAGTTCTAAAACTCAAGTGTAGGGGTACGTTTATAAACCCCAAGTCATGTATTATTATGTTGCAGTAAATGGTAGGGCAAAAGTGTACGAAAAAAATATATATAAAAAAGAGAAAAAGAAAAAAAAGAATCAAAAAAAGAGGAAAAAATGTACGGGCTGCCATTTTGCTTATGTTCATGTATATGTCAAGATAGTTAGTTGTAAAATTTGTATATCTTAGTCCTAGAGTGGTCGAGTCTTGGCTTAGAAACACCTTCGCATGTATTATTGTATATTAATTAACTCACCACCCAAATTCACCTATATCCACCCCAAAGCCACCCAAATATATCCCATCTATTTCCGTTTTGTTTAACTTACACCCAAACATCACAACCCTTTAAAGACCTCTTTGATAGTAATTCCTAGGTGCTTACGCCACAGCGGTGGAGATTTGATCCTTTATCAAGCATATGGTAATTTATATGCTATGACAGGCAATGAGTGTTATTATCCCGTTTCTAATTATTGTTATAATTCATTATACACCTGAGAGAAAAAGAGAATCCAAACACTTATTGTGAGGTGCTAGTGTATATTTTCCGTGCTTTTAATTACAGGGTCTAATTGGTTTTGCCATAAACTATCTTTAAAAAGCAAGTTAAATGCCCCCGATATTGCTATTGTCTAGGTAGAAAAGTCTATTTGCTTGACGACAAACAAATTCCAAGTGTAGAGGTATTTGATGAGGTGTCATTTTATACACTTTTTCAGGTCAATTAACCCTCTAAATGATGCAAATATCCCCAGAATTTATGCTTAATCGTTCTTTTTGTGTTTTTAGCATTTGGAAAGCTCTTGGAGGAAATACACTTGACTTAGACTCAATTTGGGAGGAAACGGGACAAGATTACAACTTTACATGAAGTGGTTTCAAGAGCGCGTACAGTGCCTGGAGATGGCGTCGCAATTCTTAGCGACGCCGTCAGAACTTACAAGAGACAGCGTCAGAAGTTGTGTGACGGTGTCAGAAGTTGTGTGACGGCGTCAGAATGTAACTGCCTCAAAGAATCCCTAAGAAGATTCGGAGAAGCGACGGCGTCAAGATTCTTGAGACGCCGTCGCGACTCAATTCCTATAAATATACCTACGTTTATAGGGTTTTAGTGTGCAACTTTTGGGAGATGAACCCTGAACATTATAATTCGAGTATAGCAGCTTTTAGGTTGTTCTAAGGGCCAAAAAAACCTCTTGTATCAGCCTTGTACACATGTTTTAATCAAGTGAAGTCATTTATCCTTTAATCTTTCAATATGTCTATGTGTTGTTTGATTGATTCTTGTTCTTTGCTTCTCTTTAACATGCTAGGCTAGATCCATTAGTATTTACATATGATTGTATGAAACTTAGTTTGTAGATCCTTTTAATATTTCTTCTTGTGATGGATGTGCGCGTTAGGCTCTAGAAAACTGGCTATAAAATATTACATTAGCATAGACGTCTAAGAAAACGTGAGTGTGTAGAAAGGATACCATCGGTAACAGTCTTCATACTACCTTACCCCTAATATGGTTGATCCCTCTTAAGTGTTTTAATGCATGTCATGTACCCTTAGGGGCCTTGTAACAGTCTTCATAGTACCTTATTTGTGTGTTGCCTTAACAAAATATTACATAGACGATAGATTTATGTAATCTGTTCATGACCTAGGAAATACTTACACAGATCATCACAAGTGTGATAAAGCAATAGGATTAGGAGAAGCAAACTAAGGAGTAGTGCATGATTAAGTAAATACGTTCGTTTACCATATAAGTTTCCACCAAAAGTAGCTTAGATTTAATATTAGTTTAAAACCAAAACCCACCTCTTAAAACCTGAATTTCACTTGCTTTCATAAAAACATAAAAATACAAAAATAATCTTCTCTCAACCTCTTAGATTTTAGTTAGGTTTAGTTCGACCCTTGAGATGCTATTCCCCTAGAGAACGATAAGAACCCCCGAGTTCTTGCTATACTACACTGCAACGATTAGGTACTCTGCCTTGGGAGTTGTAAAACCTGGTGTGTTACAACGACCGTATCAAGATACACAAACCTTCTGAATGTACTAGCAAAAGTCATATTGAGGATGAACATGTAAATGTTGAACCTTAGAATGATGTTACTCATATTGATAGATTCGCAAGGATTCCTCTTGATGTGTTTTTATATCGATGTTGAGGATTATGAGTTAGAGGATCAAGGTGAACCTGCTAACCATAGAAGATGCATTATTAGATCTTGGATCTGATGGATGACTCAAGACATGAATGTAAAGATGTTGTCTAAAAGAAGATAATCATATTCTTGGAATTTGATTGATCTTTAACATATCAGTTAGGCAATGAGGTTTAAATGTGTTTCCTTTAAGAGCAGACTCATAGGGATAATATTGTATACATATTTATTGTACGTCAAATGACATAAGTGTTTACTCATATTCAAGAAACTGAACGATTAAAACTTCTTCATTTATGAAATTTAAATATATCAAGATGATTAAATTGTCATACGTGTTTTCTTGGAAAGAAATATGACAAATTAGATTTCAAGAACTCTTTATAGAATGATTACCTTGCGAGGACGATGTGTAATCAAAATGAATCCAGTATAATCTTTGCAAGTATACAAAAATCCAAGAATCCAAGTGTGGATTAAAAGCACGCATCTAATGAGCAGAATCTTAAGTTTAATTGTTAAATTAATCACTTGTTGGATTTGATTTTTAATTATAAATACGAGATCTCATGAGTACATCTGAAAGCTAGTGGGAGTGCTTTGTTTTTTTTCTAAAATCAAATATGTTGTTAAACATATTAGAAATAATTTTTCATCTAATTAAGAATTTATCCTTTAGATTGAAATAGAGTTTCTTGTAAGAATTTCAGGAAATGAAACATACAACCTTGGTATAATATGTTTGATACACTAAAAATATGTGGTGAATTAAGTCTGAATGCAATATTAAATATCATTAAGTGAAACACGAATGATCTATCTTACTTGGTAAGATTGAACACATACATGGAAGCCTTAAGTCCCACTAAAGAATTTATTATGTACATCTTATTATATATGGGATTAGTTGTATCATTTTCATGAGTGCAATATGATTTGATAATATTGGAATCTAATTGAAAGATATTAGAAGGAACATTATGATTAATGTTGTTTGGATTAGGAATTCATTCCTAAATGATGAGACCATGGATATACATTGCGATAATCATAGTGAAATCATTATAGTCAAACAAACCTTGGGTTTTTAAGAGATCAAAACATTATCAAAGAAGTGTTTGTAGTTTACAAAATTTTAGCATAGTGTTGTTTGTATACACTAGTGCTTGTTTTTATTGCGATGATACTGAGTCCTAGTCTTGACAAGTTTTCATCATGGATGATAACATTGCTAACTAGACATGCTTGGATTAAAAGCATAGTTGCATGATACTACATTAAAAGAAGAATAATGCTTTACAGTTTGTATCTCAAGTTCCATAATACTACATTAAAAGAATAAGAATGCTTTACAGTTTGCATCTCAAGTTGTTTTAATAAGAATGCTTGGTTTAAAAGCATAGTTGCATAATACTACATTAAAAGCATAGTTACATAATACTATTCATGATATTTTCGCGTGGCTTTATATCTTGTTCTTGAACTTTATTGGGTAGTAGGCTTGATCTTTATTGTTCTAGTCATGCTTGTGATCTTGATCTTGATTTTTTTCTTTGTCTTTAGCCTTTGAGATCTTTTATCATCATTTGACGACCACCATACTCATACTTGTCTTGAAAGCTAACGTTCTCTATTATCTGGGGTGGTTGTTCATATGATGTTCATGAGCTAACAATCTCCCCTATTTCATCATTCTTGAAGTGGTGATTTTGGCTTGATCCAGTTGAAATCATATACTTGATGTCTTTGAGGAAGTTCTTGTTTTTTAGAGTTGCGAAAGTGTATCTATATTTCTTTTGAGTTTCATTTTTTATAGTTGAATCTTTGAAGCTTGAGTGTGAGCATGTGGCTATGAATATGACGGAGCTAGAATGAGGTAGTTACACCATCATCGATACCTGCACATATAAGGGTTAACAATAAATAGCAGATATGGATGAATGTCTTGTTTATTCGTCGAAGTTCAGTAACTTTAACCTCCGGTTCTGTGAGGACCGTTTTATATTACAAATATTATACATGCATCATCAGGATTCGATCAATGAATGAATCTCCTTAACAGGTTTTCCAGCTGAAAGTGTAGTTTATCTAAAACAGACACTTATGGAGACGTTAATGATGTTTTTTGATATCTTACAGCCATTCTTATATCCAGATTCCCATTCAGTTAGGATAACAACGAATATAGGTGAATCATTGGTGTGAATTATGAGGTAAGCAACAACGATTTTAGGTGTTTCTCGTCGAATCCATAAGCCTGGATCACATTGGATTTACAATTATCACATGTTTGATCTTTTTCAAGATCGCCCATGTTACCTACCGCAGTGCAATTTGATGTTGACACTGGAAGTATTTACATTCGTCACTATGAAATACTAAAGAGCGTCACTTTGAATATTCTGGCCAAATCTGATGATAATGCGTAGGAATCTTTGTTACCTTGTGTTCTTTGATGTGAAAAACAAGTGTATTATAGAATTGTGTCCTAATGAGATTTATATATTGATCTCTTTTGGCTCTAGACTCAATAAGTACATTTTGGTTCTAGTGATCGGAGGCTGGAGCAGACTTCCACCTTTTTAATATCAATGATCTCGGAGTGAGAAACTAAATAGATTATGTGTTACGTCTCCGTGAGAATTGAAACAATATTTCTTTTGAGAGAAACTTGAGTAGCTGGGAAGGGTTGTGCTTTGCATCAGTGGGTCCATGATGTTTATCATCAATAATAAATATTATCTTTGTGATATCCAATAGATTATGTATTGACCCAGTTTCTAAACTTTTGTGATATCTTTGTTATAAAACTTAAAGTTCATCCTTATACCCTAAGATATAGAAATAACTTGCTTGAGGAAAGAGTTTTTAACACTTAAAAGTCATGTTTTAACTTATTTTACCAAACTATGTGTCGAACCACTTTACACACACATAAACTCACACTAAATCATCCTAGTGGTGATTGATACCAATTGTTATACCACACTAACTGTACTACAATAAGCTACTAATAAGGACAAGACAAGAAGCTAGAATAAGATGAGATAAAGAGAGAACAAGCTAGAGGGAGAAAGAAAAGATGGTGAGATGTAGTGAGAGAAAGAAATCTATTTCACCATAAAGAGAGAGAGTACATAAAGAAATAAGAAAATACACATACATCCACACCCCGTCTCCTTGTGTGGAGAGGGGTATTTATACCCGAGCATAAGATGAGGCGTGTAGGGTTAAAGAGATAAATGGGCCGGGTTTAGTCTTTAAGATGGGATAACCCTATAACGTATATAATGTTAGCTTAAAAGTCCAAGCCTGTTTACTCAACTTGCCTATTACAGTATTATAAAGTTCTTAAACTTGAATAACCGACACTTTAAATTAAATCAGCATTCCTAACTGGGTTATTATTGGTCTTTGAATAGAAAATGTGGGCTTATTGTTAGAACATGTAAAGCTCTATCCCACATTGCTAAAACAATGTGTTGGTGAACATTGACTAGGTATTCTTTATGTTTTAACGATGAAAAATAAGCACTCGCAACACATAAAATCAAAAATGATATCTAAAGACCGAGCCAAACTAAGTTTGGTTCTGGTGCGCTGCAAACATGATAACATCAAATAGTTAATATTTTTTTCTATCAAATTCTTATGTTTATTGCCTTGTTTAATATTGTTTTAATATGAATCTGGTACTTCATTCTTTCATATGTGCAGATTTAGGTTAATCAATGCATTAAATGAAAAGACGAGGAAAATGAAGAAGTACTCAATAGGTAATTTTTATTGTGATTTGGAGTTCATTATGAGAGGCTCGTGAAAGAATCAAGTAAAGAAATGAAGCTTAAAGTTGAAGAAATGATCACGAAATACTTGTAAAAATATATTTTAGTATTTTGACCATAACTTCTTCATACCAACTCCTTTTTAGATGATTCAAGTTGCCATCGAAAGAGGAAAGAGATATCTACAACTTCTGTGCTTTGAGCTAAGCCTGGATTGCAACTGAGCAAAAGTTATGGCGTAGCTCTACCGACTCAGTTACGTAGTAACTATGCGACGTCATGGTTATGCCATAATTCTACCAATTCAGTTCCGTAGTAACTATGTGATGTCATAGTTACGCCATAGTTCTACCGATTCAGTTACGACGTAACTATATGGAGTTTTGAAGAAGTGAGCACCAAAAGGAAGTTATGCCATAGTTCTTCACTTACAACTACGCCGTAACTAATTCATAGCCTATAATTAGAGCCCAAATTCCTAAATTCTTCACAATTGATTATTCCTTTTCTTCCCTCTTAGGGGAACGACTAGGCCACCTTCCAAGGCATACTTCAGCAATCATCCCACCACTTTCATGGTAGAATTCACTTCTAATCATCATCATTGTTAGCTTGACATCAAGTAAATTGTATCAAACATTATGTTTAATTCGATTAATGTTTTATTCATTATTTTTCTTTATTTTACCACATGATTGGCTAATCACATTTGTGTTGGCCTCGTTATGATTATTATGATTTATTAACTCTTTTAGTTTATTAATTTGTTCTCTTGGATAATCTGTGTAGTATGCTTGTAGATCCTTGAATCCCGAGCTAGGTCTTAGAATAAGGTTGTGTGTATACTAGGTAGTAAGTGATTGTCCGAATCCTGGCATCCATTATTGACTATGAGATAACCAATCCTTAGTAGTTGTTTGTCCTATGCCCATTAGGCGACCTTTAGTATGAAGACCTGGTTAGGAGTGTGAGTCAAGCTAGTAGGTAACAACTTATTGATATGAGGTATTCTTTCCAAAGACCCTTGCACCCCTTTATATGTAAGCTATTACTATGACCTGTCTGGTTGTAGTATTAACACATTAGAGTCGATGGGGAACACTAAAATATATCTCACAAATTAGTTGGAAATCTTAAAGATTGTGAACTGAGAATAGCTCAATTCCCTTTGCGGGTTTATTCCACCCAGGGATCATAGGTTAGGCGAGGATGCGGTTTTGAGCCTAGCGAATCCAGATGCCTCTAGGAGAATGAATTAGTAAACATTTAAAATTATAGTTAATTCATATGAAAATAACTAGGTTAGCACATTTTCTCCTTTGATAAGTAAAACCTTATTTAATTTCAGTCATTGACTTTCTTGCATAAAGTTACTTAAAACCAATTTCAAATCGTGACACTTAAAACTTAAGTTTGAAACTGCCCATTGGCTCTTAGGAATGACCTCAGATTTACCAAACCTACACTATACACACACTAATCACGCATTCTTCTCACATATCTAATTATCGCTTGTATAAGCCTCTATTATCTCTTCTCCGACTTTTCTCATTCATAAAACTTGAGGATCATCTTATCTAATTTAAATCTATATCACAATTGCAATCAATATTCATTCCCCCTTTTCTCTTTCTTTTAACCTTACACCCCCTCCCAGTCTTTGTCTCACATATATCTCTTAGCTGTTGGGGGGGGAGCTAAATTGGTTTAAGATTTGAGTTTTTGTATATATTTTGTTTTTTTTATTTTTATTTTGGCATTTTTCAATTTCTTGTTATTCCTATTTTCCTTATAATCTACTAGTTTCTCGTGTTTTATTTTCAGGTTCATAAATATGTTCGTATCATGGAGGAGGAACTTGATATTGAAAACATGACCCTGGAAGAATATTTGAAGTATGAATCTAAGAAGGAAAGTTGATTATGGAGGAGTGTTTGATCCAAAGGTAGCCCAACTATGTATGAAGGGGCGGATTTTGACTCTTTTTACCATGATAAGAGTAGAACTTTTGATTATCCGTGCTATTATGAGGATATATAGCGCGACAAGTATCTTTGATGTTACCTCCTTTACACCCTTCGTTCCCACCTTCCATCCTAGCCTCGTATTCTCAAACTCTACTTATTAGTACTCCCACACAGAGCTACGAATGAAGTGGACATTGATAGCATGACAATAGTAGAATATCAATTATACATGGCTAACCAAAGTCCAAGGAAAAATAGACTAAATGATCACACTTATGGTTTTACATCCAAATTTTGTGATCAATCATCATGCACACCTATTCCTCAACCTGAAGATAAAGAATTGAGCTTAAAAGAGGTCTTAAACAACTTGTTCAGGATAGGAGCTGAAAACCTCAGAGGAATAAAACAAGAGGAGGTTCAGGTGGAGGAATGTAATGAGGGGAATATGGAGGAAATTTGGGATATAACAATAGAGGACATAGAAAGGCTTAAGCGGTTACTTACACCTACCATAGAAGCTTTACCTAAACCCAAACCAATGGTGCAACCATATGTGCCACTGATTTTGTTCCCTAATGAGGTAAAGTTTATAAGGTAAGGGGAACCAGATAATGATATTGCTAGTGTTCCTATACAGGTTTCTAATGTAACAAATGCACATGAAGCCAACCATAAACTCACCTCATATCCTCTCCATAACACCACCCAAACGATGATTATATGTGGACACCTGAGCTGCTGATCCCCTATTTTGGTTTAAACTCCAAAAGAATTGAAAAATGAACCTATGAGTCGATTTCCTTGACTAACGAGGAAGACGAATCGTGAACCCTATGAGATGATAAGGAGGAGCTTGAAGCAATGCTATTTCATGACCCCTTTTTAACTCTCTAAGGAGGCATTAAATCTCCCCCGACACTCTACTTCGATTTTCCTTATTCTCGCCCGGTACTTGCACATTAGCTCCACTCGACAACCCCAACACGGATTATAAGACATGTCATCAAGTTCAGTCACCAAACTAGGTAAGATAAAGAGGGAAATTACATCTCCTTTAAGGTATAATTTTAATTAATCATTTCCCTATCCTGTAGCAAATTTTCACCCTCATGGTGTTTATTGCTACTTTCACCCACACTTAATCCCATGTGAGGGGATGAACACCCTATTACTTAGCAAATAAAGGTGGAGTCAAGCTCGTGACTCAAACAAAAACAAGCACTTTGTAGGAGGCACCCCATGCCTATATTTCTACTAATGTTTTTAATTTTTAAGATTTTATTCTTGGTTTGTTCTCCCATACCGTCCTTATTCATCGCCAGCTGAAAGATCTGATCGCAACGCTCACTACTCCTGATATCAATCCGCACAGCTCACACTCATACACCAATCTAGAAATTTCTCACGTAACTCGATCATCGATATCGTACTTACAGTAGTATTCACTTGGCTACTTCACTAAGGCCTCTACGTCGTTCAAGCTTCAGTCACTCCTAGTAAAACCTTTTGCCCATTTCAACTTAACTACGGCGTAACTGGCTCGATTCAGTTACGCCGTAACTATCCACCACAACTTTTCAAAAACTTATCCAAGCCTTGTAAATTTAGTAAATGAACTTTATGGGTGTGTTCCCTTGAAACCCTCCCGAGACTTCACTCGTCTACTCAGGATACCGAGGGGTTTAAAAGGCTTAGTTCATACGCTAAATGCAACCATTATTATTACGAAAGTGAGTTAGGTTTGTCATTTCTATGTTCATTTTACTTGTTGTTTTTCTTTTATGATGTGCATGGTTGTTGTTAAGTGAATTCAAGAACATGGATGGTTGCTCAAGTCTTTTAAGACGGGACATGGATGTTGCTCGATAAAGCATTCTTGGAGCATGTTACAGGATATAATACACATTTATCATACCGATAACATCCAGAGGAGTCCTTCTGTTCTAATTCTACCATTCTTCTTTCATTTATATGATTAGTTTGACTTAAGTGGGGGAAGGGGTTAGAAATAAACACCATTTGATTTCTGTTTGCCTTTATTTTTCTAGTTTTTTGAAGAAAGATGTTTAACTTCTAAAATTTTGACATGTTTTTCATTACTTAACTAGTTTAATCTTAACTGAGCACACATACCCTTTATTTTCATTATGTAAGGATAAGCCTTTCTATTTTCCCTTTATGCATAAATACCATAAAAATGAGTGTGCCGGTGGCTGTAGTAAACTTTAGAACTTGGCTTGGTATATCTTTTCGAGACCACCAAAATAAGCATTGCACTGAGGTAACTTAGTGTAATCGGTGTAGCTAGGATAAAAGGAAAATATTAGAATTACCCTAAATAGCACATCCTTTTATGTTATGTATTTGTGTATATTGACTTTTCAAATCGATCAGTCAATCCCCCATGTGAAACCCATTTGTTACTCTGATTTTAAGAGTAAGACACCCTTAATAAAACCAAAGGCGGAGCCACATAGAGACTAAGAAGGGCTATGTCTGATGACATCAAATAACGTCTATTTTATAACATCGTTTATCCCACGATATTAACCCATTTTGTATAGTTATTGCAAAGAATTGTTACTTAATCGTTTATATTTGAGAATTACAGTAATTATGGAGTAATTGGTGAAACATAGCAAAAGGCGCGCATTATGGAGCTTAAATGAAGATATTTTGAAGATTGCTATTCTGAAGACCAATACGCCGTAGCCATCAAGAAGATACGGCGTATCCGTGCCTGCACTCACCAAAGACCACAGAAGATTAAAGATCAATACGCCGTATCCAGAGGACTCAATACATCGTATTCAAGATATGGAATCAATATAATATTCTAGAAGATATCAAACGTGGTCCCTACTCCTAAAAATCCCCAATACGCCGTATCCAACTCATTAGATACGCCGTATTGAACCGACTTCCAGACATTATAAATAGAAAACTCAAAAACGAGTTTTAAGTGTGCTAAATCATATTCTGGTTACCTAAACCACAAAAGTCGATTTCAGAAGGATAAAAGAGCAAAGAGGTCGTCTGCAACGTATTCATCTCCATACGGATAGTTCACTCGTCGCAACTTACTACTTACCACCTAATCTGCTCACTTTTGGTCATCATGCGTCTCCCTATTAGTTTTACCTTGGCTAAATTATTACTTCTTGTATTTATTATGACGTTTGAAGGCTAATACCTTCGGGTATTAGCTATTATTATGAAGCATCAGAATTTTAGTATTTGTTATATCGATTTTGCTTTGATTATATCTGTTGTATGCTAGTTTATGTTTATCAATTTCTACTTGTTTACATGCGCTCTTGTAGCGACCTAGTGATTTCACTGGATCTAGCTAAGTGGACCAAGTGGATCTAGATCTAGCATACCTTCTCTATTCTCGTCTACATACACCTAGAACTCAATAGTCACCCTTACTTCTCTGCTGTGTCTAAGATAGCTTCGGCTTAACTAGTTAATTGGATATTGCCAATGGTTTATTGATCGTGTTGACTAGCAGGTGACCTAGATAATTCAACAAATAACTTTCTGATTCCATTGGATAGTTGGACAAGTGGACTACTAGTGTATAGATTGCCATTAAGCGGTAAGTGGGTAAAGTCTCTATGAGCTAGGGTTTAACAAGATCACCATTGCTTTAATCCCTAAGATAGATTATAATCAGCAAATAAGGATGCTTTATGAGGATGCTTTAATTGTGTAGAATTAACGTGTCTAGGTCTTAGGATGATGTAACGCCTAAGTCTTAAGAATGATATGCCACCTCGAGAGAAGAAATCAATGCACTTAATAAACAAACCAACGTTCTAATCGGATTAATAATAGTTAATACAGTTTTCTTATATAAGGTTCGACCGCTCTTTTATCTTTTGGTAATTAGCTTGCGTGGGTAATGGTTTCTTGAATTAATTGTAGTCACCAACCAAACCGTGCCAGTCTCTCAGGCTGAAAACCCCTCTTTTCCATTAGAATTAGGATTTAGACTGACATAGGTTTAACATAGGATAGAATTAACATAGATTAGATAACCAAGATATTAATTAAATTGATAGATTTAACCTCGCTCTCAGTGATCGACACCCTATTTACCACGAAACTACTACCGATCGGGTACACTGTCCGTTAAAGTGTTGTTTTTGGTTGAGTCGGCAAAATATAAATTTAAAACTTAAATCATATAAAAAAACAACCCTACACTACAGCACATCAATGTCCCCCCTAAGGTTTTCCATATTCGCATTATATACCCTTATATTTATGCATATTTTATGTTAAAAACCTTAAACTTTCTAAATAAAGAATAATTTGGCCCTCCTAAGTTTCAAGAATTACCTTTCGGCCCTCCTAGAAATATTAACCTAGCTCCGCCACTGAATAAAACCTGCTGAGCCATTCCTCTCATTTTGTTGAACCCTAATATATGTTTGTTTCATTACACCAATCGCCTAGCATACCTTGCAGTTTCTTTTAGTCCATAGTCAGGGAGTTGCTAGTTAATTTTGGTTCCACTTGTGAAAGTCACAAGTCATGAATATGGATTTAAAGAAAGTTGTGTTTAGAAGATAGTTGATCTAAAGTGGTGGGATGCTTAAATATATGTGTCTGTAATTTTTATTTCATTGTATCCTTGTCTTGAATAAAAAAACAAAAAATAGAATAAAGAGCATGCAAGCAAGTGTTTATTAGTTTATAGCTAATCATAAATATAAATCAGCTTTATTATGTCATATATTATAGTGGTAGTATTCCCGCCTTGTGCAGCTGGCGATGTCTTGACATATCCGTTATGATGTATGTAAACGGGTAGCACTTATAAACCCGTGCCAGTTTTATCTCTCCTTTCTATTTAAGTTTATATTTGTACAATGAGGGCATTGTACATCTCAAGTGGGGGGAGGGAGATATAAATAAGAGAATTTAGTGATTGTTTGGTTAAATTATGTGCTAATTATGCCTAAAATTAAAAAAATGGAACATAATTTTTTTGTTCATTAATGATGAAGGCCGAGTTAATGCGTCTTACTTTCCTATTTCATGGAAATTATGAGGCGTTACACTACACATTATACGCATTAACTCGTGTATTTTGAAGACCCTTGACTCTTGACCCTCGGATTTTTCTTTATGGGATTGAATTTGACTAGCGACGGGGAGAATGTGGACTTAAGAAACTATATCATTTGTGTCTTTATGTTTACACCCATTAAATGTTTCTTATGTCTTTATCCTATCCTTAATCATTCTTAATCCAAACCTTTAGCTTACTCGAGTTAAGGATCTAAGCAATTACAAGTGTCTCGTTCATGGATTTGGGCGAGCATTTATGGTTTTGTCGCTTTTTTGGAGTATTGGTATTGGTAAAGATTACATTATAAGAATGATTCATCTCGTAATCTTTTATGTTGTGTCAACCAATTTGCCTTTTAGAATAGTTGCATCTAGACTCTAGTGGTGGAGATTAGTATCTTTGCCAAGCCTATGATAGAATACTCACCATGACTAAGTAGCTGAGTGATCACCTAAAAATGAACACATAAATTAGTGAGAGTATGAGTGTCATTTATTTCTCTTTCGTGAGGTGCTCAGTTTAAAATTTCCTAGGCTAGGTAACTTTTAAATTCATGTCTTCCAAGATAACTTGGGTGATATCTTTTTAAGAATGATTATAAAGGTATACTTTAGGACGAGTAGAATTCAAATGAGGGGATATTTGATAACATCAAATAGTTAATACTTTTCTATATCAAATCCCCATGTTTATTTCCTTGTTTTATACTGTTTTAACATGAATCTGGTATTTAATTCGTTCATATGCGCAGATTCAGGTTATTTAAGGTATTGGAACGAAAAGACGAGGAAAATGAAGAAATACTCAAAAAGTAATTTTCTTATGATTTGGATTATGGCAGGCTCGTGAATAAATCAAGTGAAGAAACGAAGCCGAAAATTGAAGAAATGATCATAAAATACTTCTAGAAAGGTGCTTTAGTATTTTATCCATAACTTTTTCATACGAGCTCCTTTTTAGACGATTCAGCCATGGAAAAAGGAAAGGGATATCTACAAATTTCGTGTTTTGAGATAAGCTTGGATCGAAACTAAGAAAAAGTTACGACGTAGTTCTACCGACTCAGTTACGCAGTAACTATGTGACATCATAGTTACGCCATAGTTCTACCATTTCAGTTACGCAATAACTATGTGACGTCATAGTTACGCCATAGTTCTACCGATTTAGTTACGGCCTAACTATATGAGTTTTAAAGCCGTGAGTACTAGAAGGAAGCTACGGCATAGTTCTTCGCTTACAACTACGCCGTAACTAATTCACAGCCTATAAATAGAGGTTGAATTCTTCACAATTGATCAATCCTTTTCTGCCCTTATGAGGGGACAATAGGCCACCATTCCAAGGCATTCTTCAACAATCATCCACCACTTTAAAAAAGATAATTCACTTCGAATCATTATCATTGTTAGCTTTACATTAAGTAAATTTAATCAAACATTATGTTTAATTCGATCAATGTTTATTCATTATTGTTTCTTTAATTTACCACCTGATTGGCTAATCACGTTTGTGTTGGCCTCGTTATGATTATCATGATTTATTAACTCTTTTAGTTTATTAATTTGTTCTATTGGATAATCTGTGTAGTATGCTTGTAGATCCTTGAATCCCGAGCTAGGTCTTAGAATAAGGTTGTGTGTATACTAGGTAGTAAGTGATTGTCCGAATCCTAATGATATGTGTGAAATACACATATCCGTTTATACCTAAAAAGGCCCAATTAAGCCCAAAACGGACTAAAAATGGCAAAGATATGCTTGTTTTTGTGTTTTGTGTGTGCAGGTACGGATAAGATAAAAATCACAAGAAAATGGTCAAAATCGGGCAAACACAGACACGAGGAACGGAAGAGCACAAAAGAAGTCAGGAAATCAAGCCAAAGTCAAAAAGGTCAAAGC
>BQNB010036558.1:0-50035 GCA_026074375.1 Tanacetum coccineum | reverse complement strand
GATAAAAATCTTGTAACAATGGAGGAGACTTTAAAAGAGAACATTTCCTCCGGGACTCTCTTATTTTTCAAAGAACCGTCATTTCTTCTGCCTCCGCCAGAACCACCGGATGATTTTTTGAATTTTGAGCCCAACTTAGTTATGAAGAATGTTATGCTTAATGAAGATTTCTACCAAAGCAAGAAGACGTTACCTCTAAATGTTGAAGATGTCAATTCCTTCATTTAGATTTTTCTTCCACATTTCACTTATCCCGAGGAATCACCTTTGATTTTCTCCTTTAGGAGTGAGACTTTTGTTTTTGACCCCGGCATCGTCACGTTTCATAAACCAGTGGTAGTTTCAATGAAAGTTTTCCATTTGTTCTCCCTAAGGACGAATTAATTCAGTGATCGAGTCGAGCTTGCGACTCGGTGACCAAAAACAAGCCGCTTCGTGGGAGTTCACCCCATGCTTATCCTTTCTATTTTCTATCTAATGTGTTGTGATGTGTGAAGAGGCTATCCTCTTCCGATTTCTCGTTGTTTGTTGCTTGTTGTGATTTTTGTAGGATCAACCCAACAATTTCTGAAGCCTCTCGTGTCCGGTGTTGTGTCCCGTTTCACTCGAGCTTCTCATCCTTTGTGTGAAATTAGTTTGGGGAAATCCAATATCCTTTCATCTTATCGATTCACGTTTATCTTTGCATAATTCATAAACGGCTTAGATTTACGTAGAAACCCGACTTTAAACATTGAGGACAATGTTTCGTTTTAGTTTGGGGAGGGAATCTATCGATTTGATGTTGCCTGCTTATTGTTTTGTTCTCACGTACCCGTTTTCCCACAAAAATAGCAAAAATTTTAAAATTTTAAGTTCTTATTTGTCATATAAAAAAAATATAAATAAAAAAAATAAAAAAATAAAAAATAAAAAAGTGTTAAGACACAAATGTAGGTTTTCCGTTGGTAAGAATAAGAAGTAATTTTTGACCCGATCGAACGTGTAGAGTTCTAGCTTTCTCCCTTAACAATTAATGATGATAGTTTGTGCTAGTCTCATGTAGACTTTAAACATGCTAGACTTGAATCGTTAGTAAATGAAGACTTGTGCTAATCTCAAGTAGATTTTAAATATGCCGAGTTGGATTTTATATAGGCTAAGTATTTGCGAATTTCTTTTGCAAAGATCGAGAAATGATAGTGTTATTTATAAGTCATGACATTAAACGTAGAATAGTTGGTTTTCTTTCAAGCTCATAAGTGTTAATTGTGGCTTTTTCTCCCATTAGCTTGTTTCACCTTTATATATAAATGTTTAATAAATAGAGTTGTGCGGTTTTTTGGTTAATAATTAGCTAATAGAAGTTTTCTTTAGTTCCTTTGTGATTAGGATGAGTACACATCAGGAATACTTAATTTGGCATACTATATGTATCACATTAATAAATATTTTGCTTATTCCTTAAAGAGCCTTAGGGTATATGGGATAAGTAGAATTCAATAATAATCCGAGACTGATAAAAGTTTGTTTGTATCTGCCAGCTCAAACCGACTGTTTACAACAAACAGCCTTCTAAAAGGTCGAGGAAATTACCGAAAGATCGAAATATGTTTGCTACATCCTTGTCGGCAGGCGTGTCCGAAGTTGTAGCCAGCCTCTAAGGATGAGGTTTATAGTTGCTTAATTTTTGTCTTATTTGTGTCTTCAAGAGCCAACGAGTATATGGTGCAAATAAGATTGGTCCATTTATGTCTTAAAGAGCCTTAGGGTATATGACATGAAGGTGCCTTAGTTTAAGTAGCCAATAAAAGCCAAATTTTGGATGCCCTTCATGTGGACTTTAATCTTGATGACATTTGATCTTTTGAAAGGCCTAAACGGAGCTAATTATTGCGGTTCTTAACCGTTATGCTTATTTTTGGATTAAATAAGTATCGAAACAATTCTTAAAGAGCCTTCGGGTATATGACTTAAGTAAAATCTTGAGATACAAAAGTAGGATTTGCGGGAGGAAAAGTAAGTACACATTTAATATTTATGAGTAGTGTTAGTGTCATGACTTGTAATTAACAATGATCTTGTTTTTATTTATGCTTAGCATGGGAAAAGTGAAAAATCAGGGAAGAAGAAGTTATCTTTTATATACTGAATTGTCTTTTATATTCTATATCCTTAAAGTTACCAAGAGGTAATTAAAACATACATTATTCAACACAAAAAATTGTAGATAGTGGTTTTTTTAATTATCAAGAAAAATCATAAAAAGAGAAAAATCTTAGAAAATGGGAAATCAGGTGTTTTATAACTTGTGACCTCTTATCTCTCTCAACAAAACTCTTTGCTACTTTTCAAAGGTTTAGTTTGAGGAAGTTTTGAGTATTTTGGTTATAATGAATTTGAAAAATAAATATGCGTGAGGACACGCAATCGTTTAGTTTGGGGAATTTTGATAAGTGTAAAATACACATATCCGTTTATACTTAAAATAGCCCAATTAAACCCAAAACAGACCAAAAATGGCATAAATATGCTTTATATGTGTTTTTGTGTATTCAGGTACGGGATCAATAAGAAAATCACAAGAAAACCATCAAAAACAAGCAAGCACGGACACGAGAACGGAAGAGTGAACAAAAGCCGGAAGCAAAGCCAGGAAAAGTCAATCCCTCAGTCAAAGTGGTCAAATCATGGTCAACAAAAGTCAACAAGACCCAAAATATTCCATTTAAGCCCCTCAACTTTCAGAAAAGTCCATAAATGGTCCCTAATCCTAAAGGGCCACACCCGACTCCAGTAAGCCCAAAACCCTAGCCTCATATACCTTTTCTATAACCACAAGACAGAAATTGCAATATGTACAAAAAATTCTTTTAACACTAACAAACCTTTATAAACCTCCACAAGGACCATTTGTGCCACTTTTCCAAAGTTTAAAATGATTTTACCTTAAAACAGTTAAAACAAGCGGGAAAACCCAAACACTATTCACCCATCGTTCCCAGTTTTCACCATAAGTAAATCAAAGGGCTTTTTGAAATTAAAGGGTACGAATGTCTATTCAAGTGTAGTATAATGAAATGACAAGGTTAATTCAGTTTTATCAAGGCTCATTGGCTCATTGGCTCAAGCAAGGATCATAATCAAGAGAGAAAGCACAAGTGAAGCTCAAATTTTACACTAAATGCTCTCACACAACTAGCACAAGCTGTCACATCAAAGAATGACAGCTTGGCAATCCGTGTGAGTGTGCATTTGATCCAACGGCTCAAACTTAATATCCAATGATTAAAGGAATGAAAGGTGTAGATCAAAAGGAGCGTGGGCATCAAGCAAGGGGCTAGAAATCCATGAATGGCTATAAAAGGCCACTCCATAACACACACATTTGTCTTTTCTTTTTCTAGTTCTAGCCTAGTGTAGTTTTAAAAAAGCTTAAATGTAATTTGATTCAATTGTAATTTCCTTTTAAGTAAATGTAATTCAGCTCTTTTTAATGAAATTTAGTTTTAATTTTGTCATAAACTTTCATAGCTTTCAACTAATAAGCTCTCTTAATAAGCCTATCTTCTCAATAAGCTAATAAGCTCATATTAAGCTCTTTCAGTCTATAAGCTGAAATAGAGCTTATTTAATTCAGAATTAATCATATCTAAACCTTTAATCATCTTAACATACACTTATGGATTATTGAGCTTTTTGGAAGTTTGACCAATTATGGAAGGGTCAAATAAGGACTTAACTCCTAGCTTATTAATAAGCTAGGAGAGTTTGTAGCAGCTTAATTGTGTGTAAGCTTCTGTTTAGCTGAAGCTAAGGGTTAGTTTTCATACTTTTGTTCTTTAATTCATAGTATTTAGATTTGTTTAAAATTTGCTTAAATATTTTATATCTTCTATGCTTATTTTGATCATCTGCTTTTATTAGTGATTAATTCTTTGTTTAATTATGCTTATTAGTCTCATTAGTCATAAACTTGCACCTGTTTTCTTAGCTTTTTAGTTATAGTAATTAGTTTTCTTAAATTCAGTCATAAAAACATAAAAACACCAAAAATAGTAGTATAACTTGAGGATTTTAAGTTTAAGCTAGATTAGTTATTAATTCATGTTAATTATCTTAGGTTTTAACTAATTAATATCTGGTAGTGATAAATTGTCCAATAGATTTCATTTCCTAAGCTTTTTCAAAACTGCATAGTTAAAGGAGTGTTGCATAACACACTTTGACCTCAAAAAGGTCAAAGTTGAGTCTGGTTTTGACTTATGATAGTTGTTCAAATTCATTAAGAAAGTTAAAAAATGAAGTTGTCCAAAAAGTTTAGATGTGAGATTGATCAAATTAGAGTTAAAATTTATGTTTTAGCATCAGGGAACTTAGTAGTTTAATTTATAGCTTAATATTATCTTAGCACTTTGACTTTTGTTAGTGTTTGCATTGTGGTTTTGTAAACATCCAATAGTGTTTTAGTGCAGGCTTACCCCGTCTTTGTAACCTGCACTATTGTTTTTGTCAACTGTGCAAAGTGCATCAGCAAGAACCAAGGCTGTTCCAGCTGTCATCATCTAGCTTAATTTTTATCTAGGTAGATCATAGATTTTAGTTTTTTAAGTAGAGTAGGATAATATTAGGAATAGCTTAATTCGAGTTTAAAACTTATCTTTCATTTCCTAGCTTAATTCCTTAATCACATTTAAGCTTAAAGTTTCAAAAAAAAAAAAAATAAAAGCCGAAAGAACCAAAAAACAGTACCATCTAGATCCTATCCCCTTTAAATTCAAAATTCTAGGCTTATAAGGTTATAATTTAATAGATAAGGATAATTAGCTTATAAGGTGTTTGGTTTTGTTTTCAAAAGATTAGAAGTCTAAGATGCTTATTAAGCTTTTATCTTAATGAGATTTTGACACTTTGGCTATTTCCTGAGTATGATACTTTCCACCATCATTTTCATCAGTATTCTCTAGTGATGTAAAGTTCAAATTTCTTTTCCATAAATAGATTAAGCACATCACTAAGCTTTTTTCCAAACTTCATTTTGTATTTATAAAAGTGAAGCTAAAATGAAGTATTTTTACAAGTTTATAATAAAACCAAGGGAACTCCCCCACTTTCTGAAGGTAGCTTTATTGAAAAGCTTGTTAAAGAGCATTATTATTTAGTTTCAGCATATGTTTCCTTCATAAAAATAGCTTACTTTTGAGGTCCTCGATAAGCATACTATTCAGTTAATTAAAAAAATAAAAATAAAAAAAAAGTGCAAAAATGGGTTAACCATCCTCAACCCGACACCCACGACCTTCTCTACTATGCATAACGTGTTAACAAGTGACTACATAGCCATCCCATCAAGTGTATCTTTTCATTAAAAAACATATTACACGTTTGAGACTTTCTCTTTTATTAATAAGCCTAGCCAAATAAGCTCATTTGAGTGCTTATTTTGTTTAGAGCAATTTGGGTTTTTCTTTCTTATTTTTCTTCTTGTGTTCTGCTAGTGTTTAAGATTATCTTGAAATTTTTAGATTTTTCTAGCTTAAATTTTTATTTTTATCAATTTCGTAAGTTTAAATAATTAAAACTTCAATAAAAATAGTAAAAAGTTTTAGAAAATACAAAAAAAAAATAGTTTTTATTTTATAAAAAAAAAGATTTAGGTGTTAACATTCAGTAAAAATTATCATTTTTACACTTTAGATCTTAAATTCATTTTTGAGCTTTTATGTTTAAATTAAAAAAAATATGATTTTTATTTTAAAAATAGTTAAAAATAGTATTCTGAGTGTTTTATGTTTATTTAGACTTTATAAGTTTAAAAATCATTTTCTTTCCAATTTTTATAGTACTTAATTTGCTGATTTTTTTCGATTTAATTATATTTAATTAAGTTTTTAAATCATAATAAATTCAAATAATAACAAAAAAATGTTTTTCTATTTTCTAAAATTCTTCTTGTCTATCTTAGATTAAGAAATTAGTTTACATTTTTAGGATTAAAATTTAGTCTACTTTGCTTAATTGTCGCTTTTAATTCGTTTCCCGTGAATTTGTTAAATGCTTTAAGTGTTTTTTAATTGCTTAGTTTTAATTAAGTAGTTATAGAAAACCCAATCATCTTCGAACCCAGTCAAATCAGTATCCAAATATCAAGCAAGGTTTCAATTTCTCAAATCTTGGAAAAACGACCCGGAAATGCATACTTTTTTCGGTTAACATACGTAATAATATATATATTATATATATATATTTTAAAGAGTGAATTTTCCTTAGGGAATTTTCTTAATTGCTCTTGTTGAAATATTATATATTAGTGTATATGTTAATGTATCAGAGATATTTGGAGTTATTACCCTAAGAGATACTTTCATGTATTTAGGCAATAATATATCAGGGTAGCATATAGTTTAGAGAACACTTGCATTCATGGTATTAAAGTAGATATCACGTTTATAAAGCATGTGAGATAATGAAACTCATTAAAGCTTTTAAAAAGTATTCACATAGATTATAAATAAACGAGTATGCAAAAAATGAGTTTGTAAACAAACATGTAACCCCCCGGCGGTTTTATAAAATATGAAAAAAGTAAAGCGAGGTTTTAATGAATTTCACAATATCGTTTTAAGTAGTTGTATATAATAAAAACAATTGAGCCAAGGTATCCCCCTCGCGGGTATAAAACAATCAAAATATTAAAAGGCGAGCTATGAACTACACCTATATGTAGATGTAATAAGAATATTCTCAAAATGGAAAGCTGACGACCTTAATCCACAATCTTAAATTGGAAGTTGATATAGGCAGATGATAATAAATAGCCATGCACGCAACCAGATTAAATAAGTTTGAGTCTTATGAAGATTGTACTCTATGAACTTTAGTTTTTAAGAGTTTATTAGTTTTGATTGAAGAGTTTGGGAATTTATGTATCACCGTTAGGCCATCATAACTTCAGTAAGTCATTCATCGTACGTTTGAGGAGCTAGGAACTTTTAAATCGTAAACCCCAACAACTCTGTCAGAATGTAATAACCAAGAAAAGAAACCCCTTAATATGAAGCTCCTTAGTATTGTGATATGATATTAATTGATTTTTTAAGCGTTTCGATTAAAATCTGAAATGTTAAGCTCGAGAAGCGTTAATTAAAAGTTATGTCTTGTTAGAATTTAAACATGTTTTTATACTTTTTTCAATAATGTTACATTTAGACCCTTAAGTTTGAAAAGAGTTCAAAATGATACCCTTGGTAATTGCACTTTTACGAGTTTTTATTTTTATATATTTTTGGTCCTTTAAGTTTAAAAGAAATACCAAGTAAACCTTGCCACTGTTGATAAAATAAATATGAAAAGTGACATAATAGACACCAATAGTTATAACTTTGATAAAAACATATTCAGCCCTTCTAGTTATTAATTTCAGAAAGTTACGATATATACCCCTTGCATGGATTATAATTACAAAACATGTCCAAATTGCCATGCAAGCTTATTTTAACATTTCAAAAGATATTTATAAGTTATAATAAACAAAAATATAAAGTTTTAACGTAACGCAAGTTTAAACTAACGATTCTTTAAACTAGGAAGCAAAACGGTCAAAAATTATTGTTTTAAAACGTAACACACGAGTTTGTTAAGTTTCAAATACCTTCATAATCAATAAAGTGGTTATTTTAAACATTCGTTAAGCAAGCTAGATAGATTATAAACAAACATTTAACAATTATAACATTTAGTTTTAGAAAAAACGCGAAATTAGGGTTCGTGTGTACGATTTAGGATCAAAATGGAAAATGAGCATGAATTAGAGATATGAAAACTTTACAAGAGTAGGATTTAGGATCATATGAACATATAAGAGTGTAAGGAGCAGAAGTAGAATCCTTAGAACCTGTGGTTTTGAACATATAGCTATAAACGGGTCGAAAATCGGACTTTTTTAGCTTCGTACTGCCTAGAAAAACACTCCCACCTGTCTCTTTCTGGTTTCTTTTGCTTCCTTTCTGAACTTGAGCCTTTTATGAGATCACTTAGGATCTATTAGAGCAAAGGATTGCTTCTAAGAAAAGTGTTATAGAGAGGAGGAAGTGGGGATAAGAAAAATGAAAATTAATTAGTTCCTATTTATAGTCCTATGATCATAAAGCTTAAGGTATGCTTGGAATCTGATATGGGGCATGTGACAAGCTAGTAGGAATGTGGATAAGCTATTAGATGTGTTTTATAAGCTAGGAAGTAGCTTTGGTGAGGTGTTTTGGTCTTGGTGATGCCGTAGGTACAAAAGAAAGAACAAGAGAGCATGTGATCAATTTTTAATTATAAATGAAGTAGATATTTGTTTGAGGTGCTTGTAAGCAGCTTGTACTTCAAGTAGGTGCATCATCAAGGTCCTTGAATGCAAGAAAAAACTTTCAAATTGAGTCAAAATGCAAAGGTTTTGATTTCGGGTTCATTAGGGTTCAATTAGGGTTTTCAAGCTTGAATTTCGTGTGCATTTGCTCAATAATGATGGATTAATGTTTTTAAGGATTTTTCTTAAGGCTAATAACAAGAATAGATAGGTTAGTTCCGGGTTTAAAGATGGCACAAACGATTAAACGGGTCCAAAGTTCCAATTAGGGCACAATAAGGTTTTCAATAGGATTTATTCTTGTTACACTGTTGTAAATATGGTGAACAATGATTGATGTAATATGGTTCAAAATTGCTGTAATTAATGTTATTACACATATTTAGTATTGTTTAGGTTTACAATGGAGAATAAAAACGAAGAAACGTGTCATAATTAGTATTTAGCTCGGTAAGGTTTTGAGTTTTGAGTTAGGGTTTTAAGAGTAAAAATGTGGTATAAAGTTATGAATAGAATATTTAGGGTTTACACTTGTATACTTGATGTAGTAGCTTACCAGTGATTGTGAAGAAATTAGAAATGAAAACCAGAGGTAAAAACGGTTTATTTTTAGATGTCATGCTTAATGACATGACTAGTACATTTGTTTCTATGAAAACTTGTACTTGACTTGGAGAGTTTATAATTTTCAAATTAATGTCATATCGATTTTTATATATGCATTATAGCTTATGCATTCACTTTAGTTAATAATCCTTCCAAATGGAATTAGGTTTAGAGGTATACGATAACGGTTTAAAGCCCGTTTTGATATAACGTTGCGAATGGTACATTATAGGAATAATGTACTTTGTAATAAGGATATGATGATATTGACTTGACATATTATGATGTTTGCTTACAAATAGAAGAACAGGATGGCTATAGATAGGTTTATGCGTGAGCTTGTCAACTTTAGTTATGCAAGTTACATTGCTTAATGAGATATTTGACAAATGCAAGTAATGTAAAATAAGCAAAAAACTTCCCTTTACAATTGATATCATAGTAAAAATAGGTTGATGAAAATTCTTGGGTTTGTTATAATATCCAAGAATGCTCCAGCAAAATCACTATCAGTGAATGCCTACCAAATCAAAAGATAATCTTTTTGGATACCAAAAGCCCAATTTTGGTTGACCCTTTTAAGTACCTAAAATGTCCTTTTCACAGCATGAATATGTGAAAACCTTTTGATTGACTTGGTTATCATAGCACAGTGAACACTACTACAAACATGATGTAAGGATCTATGATATGTAAGATACATCAATAAATCAATCATTGACCTATACATATGAACATCCACTTCTTTACCATTTTCATCCTTGAGTAGAGGCTTTTGAGTTTCTATTGGTGTGCTTGCAGTCTTGACTTCTGTAAAACCAAATTTCTTTAAAATTTCATTAACATATTTATCTTGATTAATAAATATGCCATCCTTCTTTTTCTTTACTTGTAATCCCAAAAAGAATGTAAGTTCTCCCATAGAACTCATCTGAAATTTTTCATGCATCTACTTCTCAAATGCAATGCATAGCTCCTTCTTGGTTGAACCAAAGATGATATCATCCACATAAACTTAGACTAGCAAAATATTACCTTTGTACCTTTTGATAAATAAGGTCTGGCAATTTTCCCTTCTTGGAAACCCATTGTCCCCAACATATATGTTGACAATGTTTCATACCAAGCTCAGAGCTGATGTAATCCATACAATGCTTTTTCCAACCCTTGTATACTTTATTAGGAAAGGTATGGATCTTCAAATCCTGGTGATTTGACATACTCACCACTTCTTAATCTTCCCATAGAGAAAAACACTTTTACATCCATATGATAACACCACAAAAGCTCTAAATGCAAGCATAAAGCTAAAAATTGCCTAATTGCTTTAATCTTGCAACAGGGGCAAAAGACTTCATCATAGTCAATCCCTTCTTCTAATGTGTACCCTTGAGCAACCAATCTTGCATTATTTCTTATCACAATTCCCCTTTCATCCTTTTTATTCCTAAAAACCCATTTAGAGCCTATAGCCCTTTTTCCATTTGGTAAATCCACTAAAGTCCAAACTTCTTGTAACTTGAATTGTAGAAGCTCTTCCTGCATAGCCTCTATCCAGCTTGGATCCTTCAATGCATGAATTACCTTTTTGGGTTCTTCATGTGATAAAAAGCAAGCAAACAAGCAATTTTGAAGGTCTTTATGGTTTGTTCTTTGTTGAATAGTACTAACAAACCCATGTTCCTCCAAATTCTTTGACATCTTTCTTGTTTGTGTAGCTAATTGCAAATCTCCAATCACTTGATTAAGAGGATGATCTTTATGAATTCTTGTAGTTGGAATAGGACTGACTTGGATTGTTGTATCCAAATTGTTCATGTCAGCCATTGCACCATCATCTTCATCATCTCTTGAGAAGTCAAATATGCTATAATCTTCCAAAGCAGGCATATTTGGATCAAATGGAAGTTCAATGCTTGTTTTTCCACCAACAACATTAACCTCATTTGTGCCAGCAGCATTAACATTGTTAGTGTTGTTAACATTATCTTCCTTCTCTTGATCATTACATTCACTTTCTTTTCTTGGATCTTCATCAACCTTCTTTCCATCATCACTTGAAGGTTTGGATCCATCACATGAGTAAACTCTTTTGGATCTTTGGGAATATGGTAGATCAATAGTCCAAATTAAAATGGTATTAAAAAAAAGCAAAATAAAAAATTTGACATGTTCTGTCTCCCTTTCAGCTTTACCTGAATTATTACTTCTTTGTACCTGCAAAACCATTCAGACCTGTGTACCTGCAACAATTGTCTCATAATTATTGTTCTTTTAGTGCAACAATATCAAATGCCAATCTTGTCCACTATCTACAGACATTAGAGTACTCTCACTACAAACCAATATTCAAGTTTCTTCCACTATCCGTGTTCTCTTACTATTGAATAATTCTAAAAGCTTTACTACTAATCAAAGAGTATCCAACAAAGAAACCTTTATCAGCCTTACCATCAAATTTGCCTAAGTGATCTATGGTATTAAGAATGGTAACAGGACACCTAAATGGTCTCATAAAACTTAAAGTTAGTGCTCTACCATGAAAAAGTTCCCTATGGGGTCTGTTATGAAGCTTAACTACTAACACTCTAATTTAGCTCATAGCAGCATATGTAATTGCTTTTGCCCGAAAAGTAGTTGGCAACTTAGAATCACTAGCATAGTCCTAGCAGCCCTCAATTAGTAACCTATTCCTGAATCCTCACATATGACTCCATATTGTTGAAGGGAGTTCTAGCTACACTAAATTGTCTCAAAATACCCTTTATTTCACAAAACTGATTCATTTCTCCGTTTTTTAACTCAGTCCCATTATCACATCCAATCACCTTAACCTTGTGATTTACTAGATTTGCTATCCCAGTTATAAAGGACTTTAACAAATGCCACTAAGTCTACATCTAGTAGCTAGAATGAGAAACCCATGTAAACCTACTGTAAACATCTAATGACAACAGGTCAATACATTTTCTTCTAAGGCTTATTACAAATGTTGGACCAAACAAGTCCATATGCAACAAATGTAAAGGAAGACTGGTTGAGTTCTCTATTTTAGACTTACAAGAGGCTTTGTGTTGCTTTCCCTTTTGACAAACAACACAAGTTTGATCATTTTCAAAAAGTTTGGAAGGTAAACCTCTTACAAGATTTCCTTTAACCAATTTATTCATGGTTTTAAAATTTAAGTGACCTAGCCTTATATGCCAAAGTTTAGATTCATCAGATGTGGCCTTTTACCAAAAGGCAAGTTAAACCTCTTTAGGAACTATGATCTTTAAATAACACTATACATATTGTTCATTCTAGGAACTCTAAAGTAAAACGTTGACTTTCATCAACTAACTTCAAAGTTTTGGAGATAAAAGAAAAATGGGGGAAACCAATACATATCAGTGTCATTAAAAGAACACTAATTCTTTTTATCACACGATGTGATACACTAAAAAGAATAAAAACTTTTAAATCTCACACAAAATAACAATATCAAAATTTTAGATTACTAGTTTTAATGGTCATTTCCTGTGATTTTCCCTCCTTTTGGTGGTGAGGAAAATCTGGGGTTTCCTCCAAACGCAAATATCCTGCATCTATCTCTTCTAGTCCTGTAAGACAGGACATTTTCCCTATCATGGTGACTTAGCATTATCCACTATCAATTACTCCTTAATCCTGTAAAATCCATTTGTGGATTGCATTACACATTAGTAAGAAAATCATTTTCTTTGGGGAGCCTAAGCCAATCACTGACTAAGATATTTCTTGTGCATCAACATAATCAAACTTTTTTAGGATGATTGATGCACTGCTGTGTTTATAAACGTAGTCTAAAACTTTATGCTTTGGTTTCCAAACCTAACAAGCTGAGGCCTTAACAACATTAAAATTATTTCCCTTAACAACATTAACTACTGCTTTTGGCCTAGCAGTATTAAGATTTTTACCCCTAACAGTATTAACTCTTTGGGATTAAATAACTGTTTTAAAATGTTTGTTTCTTATATGAATGGTCCTCTTACCAAGTTGAATGTGCTATTATTAGAAAGAATATGACAGTAGGTCTAGCACCCCCTCCCCTCATTCCGCATTATTTTGAGTTAGTAGCATTAACTTGTAAAGCATATAACTGATACTAAACCGACTTCATTAGTACTGCTCTTGGAACTAAGTTCTTTTTAGTACATGGGTGAGTCTTTTTAGCAATGTTTTAATGATTTACCCTTTGAGCATTGTTCCAAACAGGTTTTCCCATCATTTTAAATTTGAAAACCTATTTTATGGTGATTGCCATCAACTTGCAAAGAACAAAGTTTTCCACACACATAACATGCCATTATTAAAACATCTCAAAACTCAAAATTGCTTCCTAGTTTTTGAGACATCATATTGTTCCAATTTATTTGATTGCCTCTTGGACTATGAGTGTTTTGCCTATGTTGCTTAACTTGTTTATTATTTTTCCTAGTAGTTTTTCTTGTTGTTTAGATTTTACAAACTCTTTCTTAACAATACTAGGCCTAAACTGTTTTCTTTTCAGTTTTATGCCGAGACACATCCTCTTCCTCATCATCTGACACCCATTCTTCAATAATTGGGGCTTCATCATTCTTCCTAACTACCTTAGGTTCTTCTTTACTAGACATAACTTTACTGTTCTCAACTACATGCTCATTAACAAACTCATCTAAACCAGTAAAAGACAAGTAAAGTGTTGGAGGCATGAAATTTCCTATGTAGGGAGGTGGAATTGCATCATATTTTTCATAGCCTAAACCTTTCTTGCAATTGTCAACTATCTGACACTCTATGAGCTTGTTTAAGCTTTTAGATGAATCTTTAAATTTATCTACATTAAGTTGAATGCCATCTTTTCTTTTTGAATGGTTTCAAGCTTCTTCCTAAGTTCTCTAATAGTTATTTCTCCTATGTGAATTTCAAATTTGAAGCCCTTAATATAGACTCATTTGCTTTATAAACTTCAAGTTTTTCTTCCACAGACTTTAAACCTGTCTTATAACCTAGAACCATTAACTCAGATTTCTTTAAATCTTTTAATAGTTGATCATTTTGAGATTTAAGAAGTTCAACAGTTTCCAAACAAGATTTTGAATAAATATAATCATTGGATACCTCTAAGTCAAATGAGAAAGCCATGAGTGCATAATTAGACCCTTCCTCTACCTGATCACTCCAGTCATATCCACCAAGACCATCACATGACACCAAAGTTGTAGAAGTAGATGTTTCCACAGGCACACTCCTTCTTGAGCTTTCCTTGTTCTTGTTGTCTTGATTTCTTAGAGCTCTGCACTCCCTAGCAAAATGTCCCCTTTTGTGGCAGTTGTAGCACTCCACTTTGGACTTATCAAAACCAATAGTCTCATTGCCATTAATAGTCAGCTTCCTTCCTGTATTCTTCAAAAACCTTCTTACCTTCATAGTCAACATGTCCATTTGCCATCTCAAATCCATCTCTTCCATGTCATTTGGATGGATTTGTTGTAAGTCTTCATGTACAAGTTGAGGACTATTTGGTTGACTAGTAAAGAATGCACAAATAACAGCATCACTCAAGTTATCAATATTTGTAGAGTTAGCAGCATTAACTTGAGTGCTAGCAGTAGAAACTCCATGAGCAGTATTAACTGCTTCATTAGTGCTGCTAGTGTTGTTATTTGAAGAGGACACAAAAGCCATGTTCTGTGTGCTTGAACTTGAGCTAGACATCCCTTTAACTTCTGGTTCATACACCTTGAGGTTGTTGTAGAGATCATCCATGCTCATTGTATCCAAATCAGCTTTATTCCTCCACACAACAGCATGTGTGTTCCACTCAGGTGACAAACTTCTTAATAACTTTTGATTAACATCTTCTTGTGAAAGCTTTTCATCCAAAAGCTCCAACTGACTCACAAGCTTTTGAAGCCTATCAAAAGTTTGATCAAGCATCTCTGAGCTTGGAGCAGTAAAGTTTTCATATTGCTGCTTTAAGAGATTCCTTTGAGTCTTTTATATTGAGAGTGTTTTAAGAATGCTCCTTTATCTTAGGTGAATCTCATTTGCATGTCTTGTGAAGTGAATCTCATTAAAAGTTATTTATCTTAATTGAGTTTTTGATTCTTTAATGATAAATGATTGAAACGAGACATATTTTATTTCTTAAACAATTATGCTTTTTTAAAATTATTATTCTTATCAATGTTGTATATCATAATTAAATAAGTATTTGAATAAATGTATTTTTACATGTTTATGCATTGATACATATTGTGATAGGTTGTTCAATCCTCATCCTCCAAATCTCATACTCACCAAGTTTGAGCATGTGAACTTTAGATGCAGCCACCCTATGTGCAGAATCTTGATCCATATCTTTAAAAAAAGATCTTATGTATAAAAACAAGTTCTTCTTATTCAAAGCTTTTTAACAAGCTCTGATACCACTTGTTGATCCTACTTTAATAGATCGAATTCCTTAAGCTTGTTTAAGGATTAGTTATATTAGATAAATCTAACACAACTATAGTAAAAGCTTTGTTTGAATGTATTAAAGATTATGCGGAATCTAATCTTTAATATTAAGAAGAATTATCAATGAAACAATAATTCAAAACAAAAAATTAACAAGACAAGCACCATAATTTAATTAAAAATAAACAATACGATATACTCTCAAAGTAAGTAGAGGGTTACAAAGACCTTGAAGCTATGAAAGATACGACTAAGATTGATTTAGTTTTGGTACGTATTGGTATGTGTATCAATCTCTATGCCCTAGGACCTCCTTTTATACACCAAGAAGTCCTACTCGGCTTACAATACTTTCCTAAGTATATAAAATCTTTTCTATAAATAACTAATACATATCAAGTAAGCAGTACTAACACCAAACAGTACTAACTTACACTAGCAGTACTAACTTAATACTAGCAGTACTAACTACTTAGAATATTTTCTTGAGCAGTAGTAACTCTTCAACATCATTAACTTCAAGCAGTCTTTGTACTAGCAGTAGTAAATTTCACTAGCAGCATTAACTTCAACTGAGCAGTCTTAACTTTGTACTAGCAGTACTAACTGTGTACTAGCAGTAGTAAACACTTAGCATATTCTCTTTGAAGTCCATGAGCAGCACTAAATCTTCACTAGCAGTACTAACTCCAGCTGAGCAGTATTAACACAAACATGAACAACAGTAATTCAAACAGCATCAAGAAGACTTTTAATCCTAACAAACTGCAATGGAATCGGGCACATGGCAAGATAATGCACTCACCCAAAGCGACCACAGAATTCAGAATACTTCAAAGACAAGATGCTGTTGATGCAAGCTTAAGGGAATGGAGTAGTTTTGGATAAAGAGTAGTTGTTGTTTATTGCAGGTGGACAGACTAACACGTTTGATGATGATGGCACTCAACGAGGACAACGTCTTTCAATCTGATCAATATGATGATTTTGACTCTGATGTTGTTGAGGATCCTACTGCACAGACCATGTTCATGGCAAATCTATCATCAGTCGATCCAATCTATGATGAAGCTGGTCCATCATATGATTCAGACATTATATCTGAGGTACGAGATCATGATGACTATATAGATAGTGTTGGTGCGTATCATGAAGTACACAAGATGCAAAACGATATACAACCAAACTACGTTGTTGACTCAGATGATGAATATACGAGTGATAGTAATATTATTCCATACGAACAGTATGTGAAGGACAACGCAGTGCAAGTTGTGCAAAGTAATGTATCTTCTGTGCCAAATGATGCTTTAATGATGATCATAAATGATATACAAGAACAGTCCTCCCAATGTGTCTCTGCAAATGAGCAGAACAAAGTAGTCAATGAATCATCAACAGCTAAACTTGCTAGATATAAGCAACAAGTCGAGCTTTATGAAAAAAGGGCTAGGTTTGAATTAACTGAACGAAAACAAAAGATTGATGAACAAATGAGAATAATTATCTGAGACCATAATGTTCAGGAATAATTGTTGAAAAAAGAACTTTATTCTGTTAAAATGCAACTTAATTCTACCATTAACCATAACAAATTAATAAAAGAAGAAGTCACAACGTTGAAAAAGGATTTTAAACAGAAAGAAAATAAGTACCTTGAAGAATTTCTTGACATGAAACAATTAAAAGAAAAGGTTGGAGATAAATTATACAAACAAGATCAGTCTCTTCAAATAGTACATATGTTGTGTAAACCAAAACCATTTTATAATGAATAGAAAAAGGTAGCAATCGGCTACAAAAATCCCTTATATCTCACAAAAGCAAAGCAAGTTCAATCTGCTCTTTATAATGATCATGAATTAGTCAAGACCACACATACCCCTGCCATTGTGCATGACTCAGATGATACTCTTGAGTTAGTTGAGACAACTAGAATGATAATGCTTGAGAAATCCAAAAGTACTCTGTGGGTTGATAGTAAAATTAAGATTGCACCCCCGATTATTCGAAAGAGAATTATCTTGCAACTTTTACTCCACAGAGACACTTGACCCCAGAACAGATATTTTGGTCCGAAGATGTCGACAAACATTTGACCAATGTTCCGAAACCAATCACAACACTAATGGTGTATCCACCCAATACACCTGCTAAGCTTGTCCCCAGGGTTCTTCCAACAAAAAGTCAAGTGAAAATTCATATTTACACACTTATATAACTTTTTTTAAAATTTGATAAAAACCTGTAAAAAGAGAATTACACCAACTGGTCTTACAAAAGGGGAAAGGGGTTTTGAACAAACAAAAGAATGTTATCTTACTGAGGTAATTCCATTTTTAAAAATGCTTAAAGAACATTTTGAGGGAATCCAAATGGCTCTTGTTAAAGAAGTCAAAAAATGAAAGAACTTTTTGAACAAATGGAAGCTGAGGTTGAACAAAATGTTGTGGACAAGCAATGTGCGGACATTGAATGGAAAAATTGGTATGCGTTTAATTACACATACATTTCACCATTAAAACCGGACTTAAATGACCTAAAACGTACCAAAAATACATTGTATTTGTATGTTTTCACTTATTTTGTGCAGGAAACGGATATCCGAGAAAAGGACGAAAAAATCAAGCAAAAACGACAAAACCGAGCACGGAATGGAAAAGCATGGAAAAGACAAAGTCAAATCGAAGCCAAAGACCAAAAAGCCGACAAAAGACAAAGTCAAGACCGAAGCCATTTAAGGGTACATTTGAAGACCAAATGGGCCTTACATCATAAACGGGCCCAAATCCTAATGTAAAAGCCCAAATGAAGTAAGGGGGCCAAATCTGCCAATCCCTCAAACTTGTATCCTACAAGGACCTTCATTGCAATACTATATATAACCATGGGGGACTGTTTCTGCCAATTCACCAAAGTTTAACATCACAAGGACCATGAGTGTAACAACTCATATAACCTTCAAGGATCAAATCTGCCAAGTCCAAAGTTTATTACACCACAAGGACTTGTGGTGTAATAACACAATACACATTCAAGGGCCAAACCTGCCAATTCACCAAAATTTCTCCCTGTCCCCAAAACAAAATTACCCACCAATTTTAAAACCCCGCTATTCATCATCTCTTTCACCCTTACCCCACATCACCATAGTCTAAAAACCAAACCCCACACCCCCACATGGGTTTATGAACACCTTGGGAATCCTCTACACCCTCATTCATCCAAAAGAAATGACAAAAAATTTAATGGTTGTGATCGTTAGACTTGGGGAGCACATAAAATAAATGGCTATGATGATTTTGACTTTTACTCACACAAGAAACACACTTGTGTTTCTGTCTCAGCAAACAAACACAAGAGAGAGAAGACCTAGAAGATTCATTAGAGTAGTATAAATTAGGACTTCTTGTAGCCATGTTGGGCAGCTAGTTTTTTTGTATTAAGTGGTTTTTTTACCTATTCTTAATCTTATCAGTGAAATCTTTAATATTGTAATGATTTGAATTTTTAATGAAATTTTCAAGTTTGTTTATGAAAATCTGTTTTAATCTCTTCTATCAAGTTTTTACTAAGTTTTAAAAGCTCTCATACACTGTTTTTTTTAGCTCTCATAATCTGCTTTTGTTTAAAATGTTGAACAGTTAAGAAAATATAAAAAGAAATACAAAAACACAAAAAAAATCCTCCCCTAAATGCCTCAGCTGAATCTTGGAAGATAAGCTAAAAATGGATGAGCTTATGGGTTAAATAGAATTGCTTATCTATTAAGCTGGGTAGGTATAGAGCTTATTTAGGTCATTTGGACCTTGTTTTGAGCAAAGGTCTAAGGTACTTTTCATTTTCCTTTCTTTTAAGCTTATTTTCTATTTAACTTATTAATAACTTATCATAGCTTAGTTCTGCTTATTTGTCATCATATCAGCTTAATATGTCATAAAATTGCATATTAGATCATATTAGTTAGTTAAAAATAAGTTTTAGTTAAAACTGTCTCTAAATTAGTTAAAACTGCTAATTAGTATTTCTTATTTATAAGTGCTTATTTCTTCTAGGTTGTTGCTTATTTTTCTCTTTTATGCTTATCTTTAATCTGTTTTAATAATTCCTAAGCTTTATTATGTCTTTTTAGTTCAAAATTTGGTTTTTCATAGACTTAAGGGGGTGTTTTGCATAAGACCTAAATGTTGGGTCAAAAAGGTATAAAAACACTTTGGGTCATTTTGGCCAACTTTGGCCAGCCTTATTAAGTTGGTATTAAGCTATTTTTAAAATATTTTAAGTCAAATAGTTATTTTTTAAGTTTTTCTAGTAGGTCTTTTAAAACTGTGGTGATAGCACAATTTGTAAGTGCTCATTTAGTTAAGCCTTTTAAAACAGTTGTGAGTCTGGATTTTGTGTCAAGTTATAGTGTAAATTGCATAAGCAAAAGTCCTTTTGGTTTACATTTCTCCATGTCAAATTCTGTCAATTTTTTTGTTAAACTTTTCATAGTTAAGTCTGCCATTTTTCAAATCCATTTTCAGTTAGTAAAAAAGTGTTTTTAGATTTCAAAAATTTGTGCATAAACTTGTTTTGTGTTATACTCAATCTGTTTTCACTTCTTTTTGCATTTGGAGCTTATTTCATGGCTTATTCATAAGCCTACACTAAGCCCTCTTCAATACAAACAAAAGTGCCCTGGTGCAAAACAGCCCGTTTGACACCCTTTTTCTTGGCTTTCCTTAGGTAGATTAGCTTATATTTTAGCTTTTTTAGGAATCTCATTAGCCACTCTTTAAGCTCCTATAAGCTTAAGCTTTGAGGACCCCTTTAGAGTGCTTATTTTTAGCCCTAAAGTGAGCATTTTAAATGTTGGTATGCATAGTTTAGGCTTAGAGCTTATTTAAGATTTCTAGCTTATCTATCTATCTTTTTGCTTATTTTTATTGCTTAAGCTATTTAGGTAGCTAATAAATTTCCTTAGCCTTAGTTTCCTTGCATTGCTAATTTTGTCCCTTAATAGATATTTAAGCTGAGTGGACTGTCACTTTTTCATCCCATACTTTTGGCTTATTTTGATTTCCAAACCTTTTTATTTTGCATTTTTAGAAATCCCATAAGCTAGTATATAAGCCCCCACAGTCTTAAGCCCTTAGGACTCATTTTGAGTGCTTAAAAATAAGCACAAGACTTGTCCCAAGGGGCTGTTTGCCTGCAATTTAGGTTTATAGCTTATTTGCTGTTTGTGGCTTATCTGCTAATTATCTTTAGCTTATTTATGTTCATTATAGCTTATTAGGTTTTAGTTTAACTCTAGCTTTTGTGCTTTAGTTTACTCCTTTTCATTTTGCTTAGTTTGCCATTAAGTAGTTAAGTAGTTAGCATTAAGGTCTTAGTATAAAAAAAAGCTATGCTGCCATCTTTCGTGCTCATTTTCAGCTTATTTCTTGCTTTTCAAAACTAGTTGTAGTTACATAAAATGCTTATTTACATGTGCTTAATAAGTTTTAATTTTTTTTTTTACTGTAGCATAACTACAAGTAGGACTCGAACCCCTCACCTCTCTCGTCCAACACTTTTAACAACACCTCTACCGCTGTGCTACATTAACTCATCCGGTAGAGGTTTGTTAAATTTAATTAATAAACCCACTTAGGCCATTTTGCTTATCAGCTCATCCATTGAGCTTATTTACAGCTTATTGGGATAAGCTGTTGATACAAGCTTATTTTTCCTAGGACCATATTAGTGTTAGCTATTTTTCCTAATTTTTTCATAATTTTTAAAAATCGTTTAGTATTTTTTAGATTTAATTTTCATTAGAAACTTTAAAAATTCATAAAAAATACATAAAAAGTCAAAAAAATATAAATCTTTTTTTCAAAATTTTATTTTATCATTCTTAATCTAGGAAAAATTAGTTTCAATTTGGTAGGGTCATTATTGCAAAATCCATCTTTAAAGAACGAGAATTTTAGCCCTCGTTTTTGTTTTTTTCATTTTAAAGCTCGTTTTAACTCTTTTTTCAGTCTAGTCTTTTTTATTCTTCATATTTAGTCACCTAGAGTATATTAGAAGTAAAAACATCTTTGTATGGTCAATTTTTAAGAATTTAAGTTTTTGACCCCTTGTTCGGGATTCCTGCTCTCGTTTTTCAGTTTAATTTCGTAATTTTTAGGTTTTTCTCAATCGTTTTTGCTTATTATTGATTAATTTAGCTTTCTAAACTCCCAAATCATTAATCTCATTCAAACTCCAATTTTCCGACTGTACCGATTTTCAAGCACAGCCTCGTTGGGGATAAACGACCCGGGAATATTCTATACTACTTCTCGGTTTCATTGATTATTTTTAGATTATACTTATTATATATATTTTATTATATATTATATATATAAAAGGTCTAGTCAAAAATATTACTAATCAATTTTTGGCGCCGCTGCCGGGGAGGCTGTGAGTCGACTATCTGTACTGTTTGAAACCTAGTTTTTGAAGACCCTTCATTCTTGAAGTTATATGATTTTTAAAAAAAAACCCTAAAAGTACAAAAATATTTTCATTTTCTTTTTAGTATAAAAAAGTACAAAAATATTTTCATTTTCTTTTTAGTATAATTATCATTAAAAAAAACCAAAAAGATAAAAACATTGTCTTTGATTATCAATAAAAATCACAAGTTGGTAAAAGAACACCAACATATAATACTTTCAACTGAAGTATTATCCATTAATAAGTTCCCGAACCAAAGAATCAAAAAACTTACCTTTTGTGTCTCTTGCGAGGTACGGTTCACCTTTTAAAAGATAAACAAACTCAAAGAGGGGTATAAGGCGGGTTGCTCCTTGGAACTACGACCCTAAAGGAAAAATGTTTTTAATAGCTTCGCGCTTTCTTATTCCTCCGCCCCTTTGTGCGTTTTTCTTTTCGAAGAGTTACCGAGAAGCTTGTTGATTATTAGGATTAAGTTGTCTTATTTCGTTGTTCGTTATTAAAATAAATTGTGAATTCATTTTGATAAACCAAAAAAAAAATAGTGTAAATTTTCTTTTTATATTTTAGTGCATGCGCACTTGTTCTCAATCTCGTAATCTTAATCGTCAACAACAACAAGCCCCACCAGCTGTTGTTGAACCATTTAATCTTGAAGAACCAATTGAAAATCCAGCTCCTCCCGTAGTTACGATGGACTATAATCGTACTATGGCTCAATTGCTCGAAGCACCCACCGAGGGTTATGAGGATGCCATCGTTGTGCCCGAAATCACCGCGGACAACTTTGAGCTTAAGCACGGTCTGCTTAACCTCGTTCAAAACAAGCAATTCTTTGGACATGACAAAGAAGACCCTCATGCCCACATCCGATATTTCAACAAGATCACTTCTACGATGAAGTTCCTGAACATCCCGAGTACGTCGGTAAAGCTTATGATTTTCCTATTTTCCCTCGAGGGGGTAGCCCGGATTTGGCTTGAGAAAGAACCCTCTCGATCGATTCAAACATGGGATGATCTTGTTTCGAAATTCATCAACAAATTTTTCCCTCCTTCTAAAACAACAAATCTTCGAAATGAAATCACGAGATTTCAACAAAGATTTGATGAGACGTTTTATGAAGCATGGGACCGATTCAACGATCTTCTTCGGGCATGTCCACATCATGGATTTTCTGAGTTGCATCAACTCGATACATTCTATAATGCCTTGAACTCTAACGATCAAGATTCGTTAAATTCCGCCGCGGGTGGCAACTTTTTGGATAAAATGCCTCGTGATTGCCTAAGAATCATTGAAAGCAAATCCAAAGTTCGTAATTCACGTAACAAACCGGTTGTTGCCAAAGTGAGTTCGAGCACTTCCACCCCCGGTATTTCTTCCGATGTTGCTGAGCTGAAAGATATGGTGAAAGCCTTACTTCTTGATAAGAAAAATCAATCTCCCGCTCCTACTCCCGTAAAAGCGGTTGAGGAAAGTTGTGTTACTTGCGGTGGTGCTCATTCCTACCAAACTTGTCCAGCCACCACTGGCAATGTTTATCGAGATAATATTCAAGAATATGTCTCTCAAGCAGCCGCAGCTAACTACAACCAAGGAAACACCGGTTATCGAGCCCCGATTTCAAATCAAATTCGACCTCCCGGTTTTCCTCCCGCTCAAAACAATCAAAACAATCAAGGAAACAATCAGAACCGTTACAACCAAAACCGGGGAAATTTCAATCAAGCTTCAGCTTACCAACCCCCGGTTCATCAAGGTCAAATCTATCGACCTCAGGTTGTTCAACCTCCTGCTTATCAAGCTCTCGCCTATCAAGCTCCAGCTCCTCAAATTCAAGGTGTATCAAAGGAAGATTTCCAAGCCTACGTAAAGGCTAATGATGCTGTGATGAGGAACATGCAAACTCAAGGTCAAAACATGCAAAATCAATTGACCAATCTCACAGACATGCTTTCCAAATTTGTCACTTCTAATACCGCCTCTACTTTGGGAACTCTCCCAAGTAACACCGTTACTAACCCGAAGGAGGACTTGAAAGGTATTACCACTCAAAGTGGCGTTGCTTACAAAGGACCCACGATTCCTATTACTTCTTCTCCTAAAGTAATGGAACGTGAGACCGAGGTCACAAAGGACACGATGCCTCCTACTAATAACGGAAGCACCGAAGACATCCAACCTCCGGTTGTCCCTGTTGTCCATCATGAATCAATCTCTGAGCCCGTAAATGCTCCAGTTAGTGCTTCAAGGCCTAACCAAAAAGCATCAATTCCATTTCCTTCAAGAAGAAATGATGAAAGACGTCGTGAAAAAGCTAACGACCAAATTGAGAAATTCTACGAAATCTTTAGAGATTTGAGTTTCGAAATTAGCTTTACGGATGCCTTGATGCTTATGCCAAAATTCGCCTCGACTCTAAAAACCTTAATCGGAAACAAAGAAAAGTTGAGTGAAATGGCTAGAACTCCATTGAACGAGAATTGCTCAGCGGTCATCCTAAACAAGTTACCGAAAAAACTTGGAGACCCTGGCCGATTTCTTATTCCATGTGAATTCTCCGGGATTAATACATGCAACGCCTTGGCCGATCTTGGCGCAAGCATTAATCTTATGCCATATTCCGTATGGAAAAATCTCTCTCTTCCCGAACTAACCCCGACTTGCATGACGCTAGAGCTAGCGGACCGTTCGATCTCTGAACCGATCGGTATCGCTGAAGACGTCTATGTAACGGTGGGAAAGTTCCAATTTCCTGCAGATTTTTTCATGGTCCAAACGGTTTGAAAATAAAAGCAACAAACACAGATCCAAATTTTTTATTATCAAGGACAGTTTTGGTTAAGGACAGTTGTACACTTCTTTAACAAACCGATCTAGTTCAAGACAAGGCAACCTCCGAACGAGTTTTCAATTCTCAACAACAATACGATCGAGTCTCAAAGTTCAACAACGAAATGTTCATTACACAAAAAGAATCTGAAAGAGTCCAAACCATGAAGACTCCGCAACGAGTTATTTTGAGGAGGATCTCTTCTTCCCGAACGAGTAATTTTATGTGTTTGAACACGCCGAACAGTAATTTGCAATGAGGAATCTCCGAAACGAGTTTTAAATATCGCTGAACGGAAACGGTTTACTTTTTTGTGAACAGATCGAGTTGATTTCTTTAAGACCCGAACGAGTGGAACCGAACGAGTTTGCAAGTCAGTTTGAACCGATCTATTAAGGATACCACAAACCCAAACCGTTATCAACTCGGTATTTCAGAGTTGATCCTTCGGTCAATAATCACTGAGTCAAGTCGAGTCAATGGTCAATAGAAAAGGACAAATGATTAAGAACAGACTCAATATACAACATCAACAGCAACCAAAACCCTTCGTCACAATTTCATTTTCACAAATCAAATCATCCTCATTCAACATTAAGACTCAAACTCGAACCAAATACACCATGATCTCAGATCCTTTCTCGTGTTGTACAAAATTATGTATATCTTAAAGATCAAACACGAAAGGATATCATCATTGATCTGCGAAAGATGATAAACCTATCTCTTTAATTTTCGAATATAAAGAAAAGATCACTAACAAATATGTTATAATCAATCTTTATTTCGATTGGACCAAACACAAACCTAAAAACGAATTTAAACCTACCTGAGACCCTTTGAAAAAGATCTTGAAGATGATCATTCTTGTGGTTTATTAACTTCGTGTGAGTTATAATCATGGTCTATTGGTATGATTGTTCGTAGGTTCACAAAGATCAAGCAATATAAGGTTTTGTGTTTATGTGATAAATAGGTGGCGTTATATTTGAGATGGAGAGAAGGAGGTTTGACTTTTGGAGTGATAAGGCATGTATTTCACTGATGAATGCATTGTTTTATTTTTTGTTTGCGTCGTGTTATTGTGACATAATTTAGGGTTTGAGAAGTCTTATATTCCACTAATTTAGGGTAAACTAGTAGACCGAGTGTTACCATTTCATGGGCTGGGGTCTTATCCAAATGAAAAATGGGCCGAGTCTTCTTGTTGATTGGGCTGGATAATCGTTTAAATGACATACTAGGCCGAATTTATATGTATTGGTGATGGGCTGAGTATGGGCCAAAGTCATAATTAATTAGGCTGTTAAATGTGGTCATGTCATCGGATTAAGCCGAGTACAACAGTTTGAGTATTAAATGTTTCGTATTAAAACTAAATTTAGCTAAATGACTCACTTGGGATGATTTTTTGCTATATTTAGTTGTTAATGATTACATTTGTGCTTCATGATGACAAAGTGACGAGACCGAGATCAATTTGGATAAAGAATCATGAAACTTAAAGGCTAGATTTGGAATTAATTTTTGTGACTACGGAGATGATCGGGTATCACTTATTTGAGATTGAAGTGGCATTTTACGAAGGCGTGTACTTATTTTATCTTGAAGTCGGGGTTGGTTGGATGCATGATTTCAATGATAACTTGCTCGAGCTTAATTTAAGTTGAAGAACTTGGGTTTATTAGTTTCCATGTAGTCAAGGGGTGGAATGGTAGAAGGATGGTTAACTATCACTTAAAAGAGTTACGTTGTAGTACTCAGTGTCACACGCTAAGACGATGTGGATAATCGCAAGAGGTGATGATAGTCTCATACTTTGGGAGGGGTATTGAGTACTTAGAGATTTGCTTGGAGCACAAATTCTCTACACCGTTCTTCCAACATTAGTGCAAGCTTAAGTCACAAGAACGGGGAATACAACTTCAGTTTCAAGTTTGGTATATCGGGTTTACTTCATCAGTGGTTACTTCAAATAGCCTTCGAAACGGTTGGTAAAATGATAGCCAGAGAGAGGTTATGAGTAGAGATTTGATCAGCAATTGATTCTCACGGGTTAGATCTGAGCTAATTTATTCCTCACACAAGTTCTCAAATAAATGCGCGTCCAAGGTGTTGCTGACTCCGACATGTCAAAATCAGCAATGGGGGAAGGAGAAGAATCATCCTTGGAGCTCTTTGCCATTTGGTTCTTGAAAGCTTGACATGGAGCATCTTTCTTGAATTTTTTTAAGTTAGGCCATGCCGGGAAGACATATGTCATAACCGCAGAGAATATCAGCGCTTTAACTTATGGCCTTTTGGGTGCATTTCTTCAGACACATGGGGGAAGTGATATCTTGAGAACTTTTGTATGCATTATTTGACTTTCCAGGGGGAAGCGGTGTGAGAAGAACTATTCAAGCGTGAGAAGATACGTTGCTGATCCAGATAATGCTTACCCCAAATGATCAATCACTAAGCTTATTCTTAAAGGAGCAGTAACATTTGATGTGGTATCTTACCAGTTCCGCTGTGCACTTAATTATTCTAAGCTTGTTAGTAAGCTTTGAAACTGCTCAAGAGAGGATTGCTAGTTTGGGGGGAAGCTTTGAAAGCTTCTAAATAAAGAATATGTGGCATGAATTAGGGGGAAGCTGATTCATTGGTAGTTTGGGGGGAAGCTTTGAAAGCTTCTAAATCATGTATATGAGGCACGAATTAGGGGGAAGCTAATTCAGAAGCTTCTCCTTAAACAGAAGTGTATGGGTTACTTAGTTCGTGCCTACTACAGTATTTCTCCTACAAAGTACTACAAAGATGATTCATGTTGGAGTGCAGACCTGAAGTCAAACACCACAAAAGACGTCATCAGCATATGAAGCTTCATGGAAGTTCTTGTTCTTAATCATTATGTACTTGTTAGGAAATTATTGTAAGTAATTCTGTATATCGTCCTATGGAGGAAGATTGTTGGGAATTCACTTTTACGTGACGACATTACAGAATTACCATAGTCACATACGCGAGGACTAGAATAGGCAACTATGTATAGTTTAGAGGCGTATGGGCTATATATACCCCTCTATGGCTTCCATAGAGGGGTTGAGTCATTTGGTATTGTTGAGTCATTTTGTATCCTTCATCTATATTTTCCATTTAATCACAAGTTCATCTTCCATCTCACTACTTTCTCTCACTAAAATGGCTATCATGTGGTTTGACTCACCAAGACCACCGGATCATAGTTTACGTGAATCTTCCTCCTCGACTCTAAAAACCTTAATCGGAAACAAAGAAAAGTTGAGTGAAATGGCTAGAACTCCATTGAACGAGAATTGCTCAGCGGTCATCCTAAACAAGTTACCAAAAAAACTTAGAGACCCTGGCCGATTTCTTATTCCATGTGAAATTTCTAGGATTAATACATGCAACGCCTTGACCGATCTTGGCGCAAGCATTAATCTTATGCCATATTCCGTATGGAAAAATATCTCTCTTCTCGAACTAACCCCGACTTGCATGACACTAGAACTAGCAGACCATTCGATCTCTGAACCGATTGGTATTGCCGAAGATTGACTATTGTAGCTTATTTCATGGTCCAATACGTTTGAAAATAAATGCATACAAACACTGATCCTAAATTTTTATTATCAAGGGACAAGTTTTGGTTAAGCAAGTTGTTACACTTACTTTAGCAACCGATCTAGTTCTAGACAAGGCAAATTTACCGAACGAGTTCATCTAAACAACAAATCCGATCGAGTTCAAAGTTCAACAAAAACTCCGAACTAGTCTCATTACTAGAGAATCCCGATCCGAGTTCATCTCTACAACAATTACCGGTCTTGAGTTCAAAGTTCAACAAAAGCCCGAACTAGGTCTCATTACAAAAAGAACCGACGAGTCCAAACCAAGAAGAAACCGAAGAGTTAGTTTGAGTGAGGAACGCGAACGAGTGAATTATCTGTGTGGACCGAACGGAAGTTTCAAACTTAGTGACCAACGAGTGTACACTTTTGAGGGAACGAAAACGAGTTTTATACTTTTGGATACGAACGAGTTGGTCACCCTTGTGAGCCGAACCAGTTTAAAGTCGAACTAAACCAAACCGAGTCAACTCGGTATTTACCGAGTTGACCCGGTCAAACTCAACGAGTCAAACCACAACAGATATAAAGAAAAGATGAAGCAGACTTATTCAATAAATTAACAACATCAACAATAATCAACATCATCATCAACAGCCTACACCCTCATCACAATTACAATTTCAACAAATCCGACTCGATCTACCTACCTCATCGTCACATTTAACACCAACTCCACCATCTCCATCCACAAGACTCGAAACAACATGAAATGTAAAGTGATCTTAAATTCGTGTTTGTTAACCCACAATCTTTATAAGATTAAACACGTTATCATCATAGATCTGTGTAGAGTTAAAACCCCCTATACGAAATTAAAGATAGTATTTTTAACAAATATGTTAAAAACTATTCTTTGTTTAGATTACTGAAATACACTACACTAGTCGAAACCTACCTGAGATCCTTCTAAGGATCTTGAAGTAATTGACCGTCTTGCTTGGAGCACGGCTGTCTTGAGCATAATCAATTAAAAGGGTTCTTTTGGTTTCTTAATTTTATGAGGGTTCATTTGGTTGCGTGTATTCGTCGGTACGAAGATGAAAGATCTGGATGTAGATTGAATCTGTGGCGAGATAAGGAGGATGTGGGAGGCGTGTCATCCTTTGGAGATGACTTGCGTATTTACATGTGATTTGGATTGCTTATCAACAAAAAATCAGGTTTGGGTGATTATACCTGTAATTTTGAGATAAGAGATTAGGAACTGTGACTGGTCTTGTTAGAGATTAGGGTAATAATGTGAGAAGTAATTAGGGTTTTTAATACTTTTTATCCTATTTGACTCATGGTTCGGGTATGAGTACTTCTTTTGGACCAGATATTAACATAAACATGGGTCGAGTACTATATTCATTGGGCCGACTATCTTGTTCTTTGGACTAGATTTTTGGTTAAATGAAAAGTTGGGTCGTGTAATTTGGTTATGGAAGTGGGCCGAAATTTGTGCTAACTATTGGGCCGGTTTTATAAGTTAGTGATGGGCTGAGTTTGTTTGTCTTTGATAGGCTGAGTTTATGATGGACCCGGGTACAACGGTTTGAGTATTAAATGTTTCATTTTAAATCTAAATTTAGATAAATGACTCACTTGGGACGATTTTTGCATATATTTAGTTTTGTTTATGATTACATTTTACTTCATGTTGGCAAAGATTGGTGACGAGGACCAGGATCAATTTGATAAAGATTCATGAAACTTAAAAGGGCTAGATATGGAATTACATTTTTGTGACTACGGAGTTGAAAGAAGGTATCAAATTATTTGAGAGTGAATTTGCATGTTTCGGAAGGCTGTGATCTTTATTTTATCTTGACGTCGGGGGCTGCATGACTTCTATGATAACTTGCTCGAGCTTAATTTAAGTTGTAACTTGGTTTATCTAGTTTCAGCAGTCAAGGTGCATAGGGGTGGGATGGTTGATGGGACTGGGTATCTTTCACTTAAAGGAGTTCATTGTAGTAAATTCAGTTGTCACCGCTTAGTCATTGTGGATATCGCTAAAGAGGTTGATGAAAAGTCTCTATTTTGGCCAAAAGGGTATTGAGTACTTTGAGATATTGCTTGGGAGCACAAATTCTCTACACAGTTCTTCCTAAAACATTAGTGCAAGGCTTTAAGTCACTAAGAACAGGGAAATTTCTAATTCGTTTCAAGTTTTGGGTATATTCTGGTTTACTTCATCTGTGGTTTAACTTCAAATAGCTACAAATCGGTTGGTAAAATGATAAGCCAGAGAAAAGTTATGAGTAGAGATTTGTATCTGCATTGATTCTCTCTGATTAGCTCTGAGCTAATTTATTCCCTTCACAAGTTTTCAAGTAAATTGCGCGTTCCCAAGGTGTTGCTGATTCCGACATGTCGAAAAACCGCAAGGGGGAAGAGAAGATCACCTTGAGCCTTTGCCCTTCTTGTTCTTGAAAGCTTGTCATGGAGAATATTTCTTGAATTTTTATAAAAGTTAGTCCATGCCGGAAGAAAAATGTCTAACGCAGAGTATATCATGCGCTTTTTAAACTATGGCTTTAGGGTGCATTTTCTTCAGTACATATAGGGGAAAGTGATACCTGAGAGAACTTTTTGTATGCATTATTTGAATTTCCAGGGGGGAAGCGGTATGTTTAACATTTGTGAGAACGTTTGTGTAGAAGAATTTATTCAAGGTGAGAAGATACGTTGCTGATCTAGTTAACGCTTACCCCAAATAATCAATCACTAAGCTTATTCTTAAAGGAGCAGTAATATTTGATGTGGTATCTTACAGTCTCCGTGATGCCAACTTAATTATTTCTAAGCTTGTAAGTAAGCTTTGAATCTGCTCAAGAGAGGGATTGTAGTTTAGGAGAAGCTTTGAAAGTTTCTAAATAAAGATATGTGGCTATTGAATTAGGGGAAGCTGATTCATGGCTAGTTTAGGGGGAAGCTTTTAATGCTTCTAAATCAAGAATATGGGCCCACGAATTAGGGGGACAGCTAATTCAAAAGCTTCTTCTCCTTAACAGCAGTGTCACTGGCGTTATTAGTTCGTACCTATACAGTAATTTCCTACAAAGTACTACAAAGACGATTCACTGTTGGAGGCAGATTGAAGTCAAAGACCACAGAAGACATCATCAGCATTGAAGCTTCATGGAAGTTCTTGTTCTTAATCAATATGTACTTGTTAGGAAAATATTGTAAGTAATTTTGTATATCGTCCCGTGGGGGAAGATTGTCGGGAATCACTTTTAAGTGAACGGACATTTTCAGATTTTCCTAGTTTATCATAGTCACATACGCAGAGACTAGGAATATAGGCATCATATGTATAGTTTAGGAGGGTATGGGCTATATTATACCCTCTTGGCTTCCATAGATGGGGTTGAGTATTTGTCATTGTTGAGTCTTTTGTATCTTCATCCTTTTTCCATCATTAATATCACAAGTTCCATCTTTCATCTCACTACTCTCTCATCACTATAATCGCTCTATATTGTGGTTTGAACTCACTAAGACCATCCGTGATCATAGTTTTCATGATCCTTCTAAAGCCAATCCTCAAACTCACTTTACAAATCCGAAGCCAAACCAAAACGTGTGTTGCCCCAAAACGATGGCCACAAAAAAACCAAGGCGTGGAGTTATGGAGGGCGGGGGGGGTATTTCCGTTTCGTTGGCAACCGGACGAGAAAACTTTACTTGCAAAATGTTACGTTGCCGTTTCCGAAATAGTAGAAATGTCGGGAGGTCACAACCAAAGGATACTTTTTGGTATCGGGTTTTGAACGAATTCAATAGGTTGAATTTTCAAAAATGGATATGTTGTCAAGAAAATGGAATAAGTTGAACCATAATTGCTAAAAGTTCAACGCAATCTACAAACGGTGCTCACGTTTGACAAAAAGTGTGGTTCGTGGTGCGAGTGGGGATGTTATGAAACAATGCTCGGGGGGCTTATCGCGACGAGAATAAAATAGCCCTCGTTTGCTCAAGAAGATGTATTGGGTAATTTTTGCGTAAGCACGCGTTAAGGACGCATCCCGCACCGGTGTATTTAACCGGAAGATTGAAAAGAAATATCACCGAGGTAAACACCGATGAGCTATTCGGTCCCGATGCTAGACCACGTCCTTCCGGCAAACAACGCCTCGGGAAAAAAACGAAATCCGATACACCGGTGAGCACCAGGGGGAGTAGCTCATCAATCCAATTTGGGGAAATTATGATACGTACTAATCGTGAAGCCGCCGGAAACGCGTTTCGAAGTGCGAAAAAGAAAAAAGAAAAAGACCGCACGTGTGCGTTTGGGAAGTGAAATGTAAATTTCTACGCTATATGCACGAAAGATTTGTCGGTAGGGGACGATCTGCTTATTTTATCGAAGGACAAAAAAAAGTCTTTATTCGAGCCTAATATACTTGTACCGGATATAGTCATTAGGGCGTAGTTTTTTTAATTTTCGTATGTTTTTTTTCGAATGTTTTTTTTTATTTCGAATGTTTTTTTTGTTTTTAGGATTGTAATTTGTATTTTTAATTTAATGAAATGAATTTAGTTTGTTTTAAAAATTAGAAAAAAAGTGGTGGGTCTCAAAAAGTGATGTTATGGTTACCTGAGAGTTTTTGGGTGTATGGTGTTAAAGCTGATATGGCGGTGTTCGCTGTGATATAGGATAATAACACATCTTATTTCAACATTTTTGGGCTTAGAACCTCAACATTCTAAAAATAGCCTTTTTTCTGTTGGTTTGTCATCCATTTTAGCATGAGAAGTCTACCTTATACTTTCAATATTGTCGACTTATAAGATTTATTTTCCATACCAATTTTAGCTTTGCAATTGGATGTTTCTTTACCGATGTTTTTTTTTAAGTTTTATAGTCTCCAGATATCGCGATTTCGTCAGCCCGAATAGTAGACTTAGCACCCATTAAAGTTGATTGATGACGTATAATGGGTACACCAGGCCTTTGAGCCTGGATTGTACCGTTACATTTGGTCCTCGACCCAATCAAATAAATAATAAGCATGACGGGTCAGAAATAAGCCCAGAACGACACTGGCACAACCCGGATATAGCAGAACGGACGCGGATACGCAAACCACCTATAGGTCTGCTAGCATCCACGGAAGGGGATCCGCGTCCGTAGTCACAATTATAGCGGCCCCTTGCCCGACAAGGGTCCCACTCCGGCCACTAACAATTACAAGCGAAATACTAAGAAACCCTAGTGCTAAAATCCCCTATAAATAAGAGTCCCCTGACACACCATAAGGTACATAATTTTTGACACCTTTTAACACACATATATTCTCTGACAACATGAATACTTACTCTCACACCAAAGTCCAATCGCAGAGTCCGTCCCCACGGTAAAGCTAAGGGTTTTTTATCATTTGTGTAGGAAATCTCATCATTTACTTGCTCTAGTACAAGATTCAATCCATCAACAGCCTAATGGCCCGGCCCAGTAAGCATTTCATTTCCATCTCACCCCCTACCACACATTTTGTACTAACAAGTTGGCGCCATCCGTGGGACCGCGAATACAACCGCGTTTTCTAAAATACTCATCATGAGCACTAACGAGCAAACTCCCCTTAGCCAACCCACGTCCGCCGTGCGGAATACGCTAGGAAAAGAGCAAATCCCGCAAGACTTAGGCAGGCCTACTTCCGATGCGGCCCTGCGAGAATACTGCGACAAGAACTACCATCAGCTTTTACCAATCATAGCCGAAAAAGTGCACTAAGAGAAGGTGCAGCAAGAAAAGCTCAAAGCAGTAAAAGCTCGTCTTAACTTTGAAGAGGTCTCACAACACTCCGAGTCAGGGACACCGAGCAGAAGAAGGGACCTCAAGAAAAGGCTTGGATCTAGACATGTCCGCAGCATGTCCAGAAGCCTTGAACCAAGACTCGGCCGTTCCGAGTTGTAGGATCCCGTTAACACTTACACTTCATATAACACAACACGAATCGAACTAGAAAAGAGATAAAGAAAGTGAGTTAATTTAGAGAGAGAAAGAGGAGAGAGAGTTGAGAGAGAAACTAGAGATATTATTTAGAAAAATGAGAAGTTAGATATTTTCTAAGTAAAAATATCTATACACCAAGAAAAAAAGATTCGGAAAGAAGAATGGTGTTCAACGGCTAGAGAAGGGTGTATTCCACAGGCTCGAAGACAAGGAGAAGAGTATGTCCGCATACTCGAACGACCAAGGCGTCGGTCACACCACAGTAGCCGCGGAGATACTGAAAGCTGCTACCAGAATTCTCGCTCAAGAGAAACATAGTTTGCTTCTGAAAAACGTCATAACAAAAAAGCATCCTCACGAAGGATGGAAGCGCTGTCAGAAAGTGAAGATAGCTCAAGAGGACATTGGAAGTCAAAACCAAAGAGGCAGAAGTCAAGCATTGAGGATGATTTGTCCCAACCATGGGTATGTGAAGAAACAGACCCTTTCACTCCTCGGATTCGTTACTTTGATTTTCCAAAAACCCGAATGCCTAGTCACATCAAGACATACGACGAAAGTGAAGATCCAGAAGATCACCTAAAAATCTTCCAAGCGGCCGCTAAGACGGAACGCTAGGCAATGCCAACGTGGTGTCACATGTTCAATTCCACACTTACTGGAAACGCAAGAGTGTGGTTTGATGACCTTCCCCAGGAATCCATTGATAGTTATGATGACTTAAAGAAAGCATTTCTAGAGAATTACCTCTAGCAGAAAAAATGCATCAAAGATCCGGTCAAAATTCATAACATCAAGTAGAGAGATGGGGAATCCACGAAAGAGTTTGTGTGGAGGTACAAGCTCGAATGCAGGGATGTAAAGGGAGCTCCAGAATGCATGAAAATCTCATGATTTATGCACGAAATTACCAACCCCAGATTAATCAAACATCTACATAATAAAATCCCAAAGTCAGTAGATGAAATGATGAGGGTGACCACAACATTCCTCAGAGGTGAGGTGGCGGCTTCTAGTCGCAAACGGAAGAAGTTATTACCGTCGTGGAAACAGCAAGAAGCTAGACAGAAGCAAAACTTTAAGAAGGGAGGCTTTCGGAACCAACAAAGGTCGGAGCGAAAGCAGGACAGGTTCACCCTCCTCACAAAAACACCAAAAGAAATCTTGGCTTTAGATAACGGAAAGTCCAAACCTCCTACGCCAATGACAACCCCGGTAGAAAAAAGGAACGCTAGCAAATTTTGTGAGTTCCATGGGGAAGTAGGACATACCACCGATGAATGCATGCACCTGAAGAGGCAAATCGAGGAAATGCTCAAAGCAAGAAAGCTGTCACATTTAATCAAAGAACTAAAATAAAGCAATGGGAAAGACCAGGCAAAGGCAGCAAAAAAAGGGGAAACCTCAGGCAAGGACAAGCCGCTGGCAATCCTAATGGTACAACCATGGCAGAGGGTGGCCAAACAAAGGATTACTCAAACCTTCTCTCCAGAAACAGTGATTTCATTCCCACCCCTAGGGGAGGAGGATGGGACAGAGGGTCCTATTATTATCGAAGCTGAGATGGGGGGGACATTCGTCCATCGCATGTATGTAGACGGGGGCTCCTCTTCAGAAATCTTGTATGAACACTGCTTCAATAGATTCCGCCCAGAGGTCAGAAGCCAGATGGTCCCCGCAACCACACCACTGGTCGGGTTTAGTGGATAAATAATATGGCCGCTAGGGCAAATATCACTGCTTGTGAAGATAGGTGATGAGGAACACTCAACTTCCGCATGGATGGATTTCATGGTTGTAAGGTCACCATCTCCATACAACGGAATCATAGGAAGACCAGGAGTAAGGAGAATCCAGGCAGTTCCGTCTACAGCTCACCGAATGTTGAAATTCCCAGTGACAGGCGGAACGGTCACATTGCGGAGTAGCAGGATTATTCCGCTAGAATGCACAATGGTCTCAAGACCAGGAGCACAACAGCCCGTAATCGATCAAGCCACAGAAGAAAAGATTCAGGTAGCAATCCACCCAGAATATCCGGAACAAACTGTAGCAATAGGCTCTACCTTATCAGAAGAAGGTCGAAAGGAGCTATGCGATCTGCTAAGGCGTAACCTTGATGTATTCGCTTGGAAGCCAGCGGATATGATCGGAGTTCCACGCCATATAGCAGAGCACAAGCTAAATATTCGTGAAGGATGTCTACCCGTTAGACAAAAGAAAAGGGGGCAAGCGCCTGAGAGAAATAAGGCAATCTATGAAGAAGTGAAAAAGTTGGTGAACGCTGACATCATGAAAGAATTCCATTATCATAGTTGGCTATTAAACCCGGTGTTGGTAAAAAAGCATGACGACAACTGGAGAATGTGTGTGGATTTCAAAGACTTAAACAAAGCATGCCCTAAAGATGGCTATCCGCTACCGGAAATAGACTGGAAGGTAGAGTCCCTATGTGGGTATCCTTTCAAATGTTTCCTGGACGCGTACAAAGGATACCATCAAATAAAAATGGCAAAGGAAGATGAGAAAAAAGTCAGCATTCATTACAAGCTAAGGAATCGGATTAAAAAATGCCGGAGCAGCTTATCAACGTTTGGTAGATAATGCCTTCCAGAAACAAATCAGCCGGAACTTAGAAGTATATGTGGACGACCTGGTCATTAAAAGCCGCACGTTTTCGTCCTTTTTATACGTTTTCGTCCGTTTTGTTACGTTTTCGTTCTTTTTTTGCGTTTTCATCTGTTTTATACTTTTTTACGTTTTTTACGTTTTCGCCCGTTTTCGTTCGATTTTGTACTTTTTTTTGTTATTTGTGCGCTTTCGTACGTTTTCGTCTGTTTTTGTACGTTTTCGTCCTTTTTCTTACCTTTTCTTATCTTTTCGTACGTTTTCGTCCTTTTTTTACGTTTTCGCCCGTTTCTTACGTTTTCATATGTTTCCGCATGTTTTTGTCTTTTTTTTACGTTTTCATCCTTTTTTTACGTTTTCATAAGTTTTGTGTGTTTTCGTCCTTTTTTACGTTTTTGTCCGCTTTCTTACGTTTTCGTACGTCGTCCGTTTCTGCACGTTTTCATTTGTTTTTTTACGTTTTCGTATGAAAACGTAAAAAAACGACGAAAACGTAAAAACTAGAAAAAGAATGTAAGAAAATGGACGAAAAGTACGAAAAGAAAAAAAACGCAAGAAGACGTAAAAAACGGAAGAAACGTAAGAAACATAAGAAAGGGGACGAAAACGTAATAAAACGGACAAAAACATAAAAACGGACGAAAACGTACGAAAAGGTGAAAAACGTATGAAAATGGACGAAAATGTAAAAATACGGACGAGAACGTAAAAATATGGACGAAAACGTAAAAATACGGTCGAAAGCATAAAAACGTGAAAAAACGTACGAAAACGTAAAAATACATACGAAAACGTAAATAAACGAACGAAAACGTAAGAAAACGTACGAAAACAAATGAAACCTGACCGAAAACATACGAAAACGGATGAAAAATGTAAGACGAAAGACAAAGGATAAGAAAATGGACGAAAACATAAAAAAATACGAAAACATAAAAAATGGACGAAAGCGTAAGAAATGGACGAAAGCGTAAGAAAATGGATGAAAACGTAAAAAACGTACGAAAACGTAAAAAACGTACGAAAACGTAAAATAAACGTATGAAAACGGACGAAACGTAAAAAAACGTACGAAAACGTAGAAAATGTACGGCAACGGACGAAAACGTAAGAAAATGGACGAAAACGTAAAAAACAGACAAAAACGTAAAAAAAACGGACGAAAAAGTAAAAAAAGTACGAAAACTTAAGAAAACGTATGAAAACGGACAAAAACGTAAGAAAACTGACCTATAAGGTGGTAAATTTACCCAACATGACTTGTTTTTGTTTGAATGGGTTAGAATTGCCACCTCTACACGTAATCCACCTCAAAGCCTCCCACACACAAAATTTATTAGTGTTGGAGGTAAATTTTATTGTAACAAGCTGAAAACGTACATGATTGTTTTAAAACTATTACAGCAATTGAAACTAATCCAACTTTTCAAATACATGAGTTTCAAGAATATATAAGTATCTCCAAGCTACATAAGCCATTTCAATAATTCTTCGTATCAAAACGTGGAGTCATTCATCTGCCAAAAGTATTGACCCGAGGGGCCACCATCAGGGAGCAAAGCGAGTCTCACAGGCCCTCTGGCACCTTCTTCAACCGTGAAAGTTCCTTTAAAGTATGTCATATCTGTCGCAACAAAACCAGGACTAACCGCATTTGCATAAATAGACGGATAGTTCTTGGCCAGAACCCTTGTGTAGGCGTTAAGAGCCGCTTTAGAAACAATATAGCCGGAAACATTACTAGTCCACCCTTTCTTTTCCAACAAGTCCTGATCTTTAACATCATTGAGATACTCACTCACAACCTTATCCACGAGCTCCTCTGTGAGTCCATCAACGTCACTCAAAATCTTCCTTGCATTTTCGTCTTGAACGTTCTATAAGAAAAACAGTTTTTGGTTAATACTTTGTACATATAAAGTTTGATAGATGACGAAAGGTAATATTACTTCTAGTTGCCCCAATTTGGATGAAATGTTGACTATTCTCGGAGAGTCGGATTTAAGAAGAAGTGGTAGCAAAGCTTGAGTGACATGTTTAGCTCCATAGTAATTGGTTTCCAAGCACCTTCGGGCTCCTTCAAATGACTGTCTTACAACTTTTTTGGATTTCCTTTTCTCGTCATCAATTACCTATATCACAGTTTAAAGATTAATAAAACTCTTAAAAAAAAACATTGTTTGCATATATAGTTCCATAAGGACCAAGCTTCTTGTAAAGAACAACGTTTACCTCACTTGGAAGGTCTATACTCCAAAACGAGGCCTCATCAACGATAGTACTAGCGACTCCAGCATTGTTCACCTGTTACATAAATATACAGATGGTACAGAACCATTAGTCATTAAGCCAAAGAGGATCTAGTAGTTACCATTGTGTCTGAAATAATCTATGTCCAAAATAGTTTCGCCGTATATCATAAGGTTTAACTAAGTGACTTATTACAAGTAATAAAATGGGTATAAATATTTGCAGCAAAACTTGTATGGAAGTATGGAACCACCGGCACTAACTTATTAAAGTGCCTATACTTTACTGTAAGCAACAACTAATTTTGGGTGTTTGGATAAAAATGTTTAATCTGCTTATTTTAGAGCCACTCATTTAGGTACTTGGAATAAGCATCCAAACTGTAATGCCACGAAACTAAAAGCAATGGAATGCTACTTGTCAACTAAAAACCATAGTGGAATGATATTAGGAATCCACCACTTATAAAGGCTCAAATGTCATATCTCATACCGATACCCTGATATGGGACGGGTTATTACACAAACACCCTTAACTGAAAAACAAAAAACATGGATTTGAAACCACTCGGGACTGGTAAAAAGCTTGCATTTATCATCACTAAAATGTGGGAGGTTTCAAATTCAATTCTTGTTAGGTGCAAACAACTATGATTATCATCACTAATAGGGGAGGGCTTTGTTGAACGACGAAAAACTCGTAGGCTAAACTTTATTAATCAAACTATGTATAGAGTATATAAAACGCTAATGAACCCAAACTTGCAGAACCGGGTATGAGCCAACTAACAAAACTTATCTATCGTCTAATAGGCTTTACCCGGTTTGAGTTGTGTAGGGGTGGGTTCAAACCCCATGTCGGCTAAAAGTTTGGAAATAATGGTTAACAAAAAAACATCCAAGGATTTGAATTATTACCAATATATCCAGTTTTCCAAACTGAGCATCTATGAAATTCGCCAAGGAAGCAATACTAGTCGAATCAGTGACATCGAGCTGATGAAAAACGACGTCCGGTAACCCGGACTCGTGAAGTTTGGCTACAGCATCCTCTCCAAGCTTCTGGTCTCTTGCAGTCAACACCACGAAAACTTGATCAGCTAATTGTCTGCATATTTCTAAACCAATACCTTTGTTTCCACCACTAACAACAGCAATCCTATAAAACAGTTAAAGGACAGAAAACAAGATTAAATATGAACATTGTTTAAGGATTTAATGTAGAAAATTAAAGTTGTGAGTGTACCTTTTTGACGACATTTTCTACGGGTGTCCTACTACTAGTTTAATAATGTATGTGGTGTGACTGTGTGAGTATATTTCATCTAAATTATAGACTTGGTCCTTCAACTTTACAATATAATCATTTTATAAAAGCTAATATCATAAAGTTTGGGTGAACAAAGTTGATAATTTGATATAGGGCTGAGCATCGGGTCAAAACCGAGCCGAACCGATAACAGATTTAGAGGAAAACATGAACCGAGTCAAACCGAAATCGAACCAAACTGGTTCGGTTCAGTTCGGTTCAGTTAAGTTTAGATGGTTTAGGCCTGGTTTTATCGGTTTTGGCCCGAACCGAGTCAAAACGAAACCGAAAACCATAAATATATAAAACCAAAAACCGAACAAAGTAAGGTTGGTTTAGTTTCGGTTGGACCGGTTCGGCTCGATTTTTCGGTTCGGCTTGAATTTCCGTCCAACCAAACCGCTAATCCTAATTATAGTAAACTTCATCATAAACCTAGTGTAATAAGACAATTAACTTCACCACTCAAATATAGCCTACTTATAAACAAATACACCCACATAAACAAAATAACAACTCACACGACTTAACTTGGCCTCACAAAATGCATTTTTTTTTAACGGCGGATTTTATTGAGAGAAAAAAAAATAGCAAGGAGCTAGAAGATTACAAAGTGACAAGGTGAGGGTTTTTAAGCCACTCAATCCAACTAAAATAAGATTTACATCTGTAACGACACCAGTAGAAAGATCTAGATTGCACTTCATCAAAAATAGCCGCATTTGATGGAGACTCAAAACCGAAGATAGTTTTATTATGGAAGTTCCAAATATGCCACCACGTCACATAACAAACTCCTTCAAAAATACGCTTATGTTTGATCGAAAGCCGAAGACTCAAAATCCAAACCAACCATTCTTCATAAGAAGAAACTTTCATATACGGAATATTCCACCAGCTGGTGATCAAATGAAGGATATCTCTAGCAATTTGGCAAGTGAAGAAGATGTGTCTAGTTGATTCCACCGCTTTACCGCATGTAGGGCATAGAATAGAGTCAATATCCATTCCACGACGAGAAATGTTCAATCTAGTTGGAATATTATCTAACTTGATTTTTCAAGCTAAAACATTTACCTTAATAGGAACCGCTTTGATCCAACGAGTGCTAGAAGAGACCTCCGATAACGTGAACTCGTCGATCAATTTGCTAATTGAGGCAACGGTGAAATCTTCTGAACTTTGCAAGGACCAAATCCATCTATCCCTGATGTTTACGAGAGAAGTACCTTCCACCATCGCCTTTAGAGAATACATTGACCGAGTCCTCACCTTTTTTTTCATCAAAGACGCATGCTCGTGGTGAGGCGTAATAGAGGAGACACGTCTTGGGTGGTCTAAGACTCGGTCTAGAGCCCTAATTACTCCCGATCTAACAATAATTTTTATAAAAGAAGTAAATAAAATTGTAAGAACATTTAAAAAAAAGCAGAATTCTTGACGAAATTTTACACTAAAAAAATTCATGTGATTCATGGGCACCGCGACAAATGCACATGCCCAAAAGTAGGGCTGAGCAAAACCAACCGAACCGAACCGACAAACCGAGCCGAGCCTAGCCGAAACGACTTAAACCGAACACACCATTTTCGGTTTTATGGTTTTCGGTTTCGGTTTGCTCGGTTCGGTTTGGTTCGGTTCTGGTTAAAACCAAGAAAAATACACCAAAACTATCTGTTCGGTTCAGTTTCGGTTTTGATCAGTTCACTTCGGTTTAGTGTTCGGTTCATGTTTTTCTCAAAATTAATTTTTGATACGGTTCAGTTTTTATCGGTTCGGTTTCGTTTGATGCTCAGCCTAGTGGCCAAAAGTAATCAAAATGACTCTCTTTCAAAACATAGAGTACTCTAAATAACAAAGACCAAAACATATAGGACCAAAAACACAAACATACAAAAAAGTTTAAAAAAAAACAACCAAACCTCAAAACACAAAACCCCCAAATAATCAAAACCTTAAACCCTAACCCCCAAAATGAACACATCATCACTACTAATCTTGATCCACCGTTCAAGAACCACCTTAAACCACCACCACAGCCTCACCATCCTCCGCCACATGGGCGGAGGGCCGAGAACATTCCCAGGAGGCCTAAACAAATGGCAATGGAAACGTCTCCATGAAAAACAAGCCAGAGACAAAGAAAAGCGTCTCTTAGACCAAGAAAAGCACCTTTACGAGGCCCGCGTTCGCTCCGAAATACGTTCCAAACTTACCCATGAACCAAATGGTCCCACTTCACCAAATGCTCCTAATTTTAAGCCATTGTCGCCTAAAGAGCATATCAAGTCCTTAGCTGATAGGTTTATGAAACCTGGAGCTGAGGATTTGTGGAACGAGGACGATGGACCGGTAAACGCGAGTGATGTGAGGGAAATGAGGAGGATTGAGGCGAGTCATACCCCGATTAATGTTCGTGGACTCCTTTCGGGTCCAAACCGTAGGAGTTTTTCGGTTTATAGTTTGGGTCGTGTTAGGTGTTATTCCGGTAGGGCGATGAGGTTTAATGATAGTGATGAGAGCAATAGTAGTTCGGATGAGGAAATGGGTTTTTTGGGGCCGCGATTGGGTGATGAGGAGGGGGAGGGGAAGGGGAACGGGAAGGGGAGGAAGGTGATGATGAGTAGTGCTGCGTTGGGGAAATATGATATAAAGAAGAAACGGATACCTTTGCAGATGGTGGAACAAGAGGATGATGTGTCGTTACATGTGCAGGCGATTAGGAATGAGCTTAATAAGAGGAAGATGGTTGAGATTGAGAGTGAGGCGGGTGATGATGATGACACGATTCTTAGTACCAAGAGGTATGGTTTTAGTGAGATGGAACTGCTAAAGCAAATAGTGTCGATAATATGGTGAAATATTAAAAGGGTTGTTCTGTTTTTCAGGTTTGATGAGTGCGATGTATCTCCATTGACGATAAAGGCACTTACTTTAGCAGGGTATGTGCAAATGACCAAGGTTCAAGATGCTACGATAACTACTTGCCTTGACGGTATGAGTTCTACGTGTTGAATATTAGCTTAGATCTTAGCAATTTAGCATTATATGTGGTTTAGCCATTAAGTTTTCACCTTGTTACCGAACTCGTTGTTATATCACCCATGCCTCTTTTGCGTGTATGTATCGAGTGGACCTTATGATTTATTTTCTTAAGTACTTCAAGAAGATCTAAGATTTGTTTCACTGCAACTGAGCAATGCATCTAAATTTGGTCTTATAGGCAAGGATGCGTTAGTGAAAGCTAAAACTGGAACAGGGAAAAGTGCTGCTTTTTTGGTACACGAAAATCCTTTTCTTATCTAAGCTCGACTTGTTACTTTCTTGTGCTTTTCCTTTTGGTTACACGATGTTGTTAAACACAAACAGCTCCCCGCAATTGAAACAGTTTTAAAGGCTTCAGCTAGCAATGCTGCAAAACGGATCCCGCCAATATGTGTTCTTATCGTATGCCCCACAAGAGAACTAGCAAGTCAGATAGCTGCAGAAGCCAATGTATTGTTAAAGTACCACGAGGGAATTGGTGTGCAGACTCTTGTTGGAGGTACTCGATTTAAAGTTGATCAGCAACGTTTAGAGACAGAACCATGTCAGGTATACAAGCTTGTTTGCTAACTGTTACGTTTTAATAATGTTTGCTTTTCAAATTTGAAAGTCAGCTACTTTTGCGGATAGTTTACTTGTATACACATTTTCGTATGCAGATTATTATAGCAACTCCTGGTAGATTGCTGGATCATATTGAGAACAAATCTGGATTCTCTGCACGTTTGATGAAATTGAAAATGCTTATACTTGATGAAGCTGACCATTTATTAGACTTAGGGTTCCGGAAGGACATGGAGAAAATTGTCGATTGTTTACCTCGTCAAAGGCAATCTTTACTCTTTACTTCAACACTTCCAAAGGAGGTTTGCATCATCCTTTCAATTCAATTTCCAGAAGCTTATAACTAAATAGCTTTTGCTTTTCAAGAATCAATATGACGAGCTTTTTATTGACTTCTGCAGGTTCGTCGAGTATCTCAACTTGTTCTGAAAAGGGAGCATGCTTATATTAATACAGTTGGGTTAGGTCCAGAAACACATGATAAGGTTAGTCGTGGTGCCAATTTTGACCAATTTGTAGCTTGTTTGGATCCTTTTTACTTCTTTTCACAAGAACCGGTTTATGAATAGCTTGTTTGGTCATTGATTTAGGTTAATCAAGCTTTACTTATTGCGCCACATGAACAACATTTTCAAATCGTCCACCGTTTATTGAAGGACCATATTGCTCAAGTCCCCGATTATAAGGTATGATATGATCCTAATGTTATAGATAATGAACGATTGAAGTTTGTAGCTGATGCTGAACTTACAACAAGATCTTATTATTTCTCAGGTCATACTCTTCTGTACCACAGCAATGATGACATCACTCATGTATTCTCTTCTCCGTGAGATGAGAATGAACGTTAGAGAGATTCATTCTAGAAAACCACCACTCTACCGAACTCGTGTTTCTGAGGAATTTAAGGAAGCAAAAAAACTAATCTTAGTTACCTCAGACGTGTCGGCTCGTGGAATGAACTATCCGGATGTCAGTTTGGTTATTCAGGTAGCAATAATGACCCGTTTGTTCTTGACAACTTTGGAAGTTTATCATTCTCGTTTAACTTTTATTTGTTTTGTGTTCTGATAAATCACTCTGTGAACTAGCTTGGTGTCCCTACGGACCGTGAACAGTATATAAATCGGCTTGGAAGGACGGGACGTGAAGGCAAAGGCGGTGAAGGAATCTTGTTGCTTGCACCATGGGAAGAGTATTTTCTCCAGGAAATTAAGGACCTTCCGATTCATAAATCCCCTTCACCACATTTGGATCCCGATATGAAAGTGAAGGTCTGTTCTGCAGCCAAATATTCTATATGCTCATTTGAATTACTTTGTTCATACATAGTGAAATATGCGCGTGTTTCATTTTTGGGATATAAAGTCCATCAAATTGGCACTTGCAGGTTGAGAAGTCAATGGCGAAAATTGACCCGAGTGTGAAAGAGGCAGCATACCACGCTTGGCTTGGATACTATAACTCGATAAGGGAAATAGGCAGAGATAAAACGACACTTGTGGAGCTAGGCAAAGGTTTTTGCGACTCTATTGGGCTAGAAAAAGTGCCTGCACTTTTTAGAAAAACGGCACTGAAGATGGGGCTGAAAGACATTGCAGGCATTCGAGTTAGAAAGTAGTCCTCGTGTTTGTCTACTCAGGGGTAAAATCTTTTTATTATTCCTCCAATTTTGTATAGTGATCGATCATGGGTAATGCGGTTACCATATTTATTCTAAGGTTAATCTTTTCCCAGAGCTAGATATGACCATATACAAAGCGGAAAACATTTATTCAAATAAGTGTCACTTGTATTATATTTAGTGAAAATTGTATGTTATGCTGACTAATCCACGGGGTTTGAACCTACCGCCACATAGACTCAAACCAGGTAATGCCTCATTTTTCAGGAGGTTGGTGTGGCCACTTCAAGGTTGTTTGCATCTAGCATAATTTGAAATTTGAGACCTCACGCATTTTAAAGTGAGTCACGACTCTTTTGCCAGTGGTTATTTTGGGCACTTATGCTTGGGCGCATGGCTAAGTCGAGTCTTCAGACTCTTGCACATTATACGGCAGTGACGGAACTAGGAGGGTCCCGCGGTGTCACATGACACTGATGAAATTCTGCTCCTTAATGTTAATTTTTCTTTAAAAACTCAATAATGTCTAAATGCAACGGCTTTCAAAAACTTGCCTTTACTATTATGGCTTAAAAAAATTGTGCACCCGCTCCCTTTTAATTCTGGTTCCGTCCTACATAATGTCGTTTTGAAGGTACCGTGTTTTGAAGGTACCGTGCCATAGTTAACATAAGTCGAGTCTTCAGACTATTATGCATTGTACAATATCGTTTTCGCTTTAGTAAGGTTTGCGAAATGTATATGCAGGATCTGTATGCAGTAAAAAGGTAATGTTTGGAAGAATGCTAGAAACTCTCTTTTTATATAGATCAAAGGCGACTTAAAAAGTAAGAACCAGACAAACGCTTGACTTGTCTACGAGTTCAGACATCATTGTCCAAAAATAGAATAGAATATATAACTACAAGTATGCTAGGCCGCCATTAAAGAACTCTGTGTGAATATGATGTGTAAATACATAATCATACATAGATATTCAATGGATACCATCAGGGCGGAGCCAGGATATTCAGTTAGGGGGGGCTGATCGTGCTTAATGCAGAAAGTCGTAATGATAAGGGGGGCTCAATGTAAAAAACTAGTAGAAAAGCGGCTTGTAATATAGATAATTAATGAATAAATAGACTCATTAGGGGTGGCTCAGCACCCACTAGTCCCCCTACTAGCTCCGCCCCTGGATACCATGGATATGCCTATGTTAGCTTTTGTCTTGAAACGTAAAATACAAAGGATATCATGCATATGTGGTCCATTGAAAAAAGTAGTGCTATAAGTTTTCATCATACCATTTGCAATTCATAAGTATGTACGATTCACTAGACTAGAAAACATATATATTGGTAACTGTTAGAGGTGGGCTCTTGGGGCTTATGATATGGATATGGAAATTAAGTGTTTGGTGAGTAAGGGTGATAAATTCTAACACGACACGAAACACGACTTGAGACCGACACGAAAATAAATAGGTTAGGTTTGAGGTTAAACAAGTTCGGGTCGGAAACATGTCGACACGACTAACCTGTTTAATAAATAGGTTGGGTTTGGGTTGAGATTATCAAACCGATTATAACCCGTTAACCCGTCTAAAATAGATTTAAAAAATTAGATATTAGAAGTTATGTGTCTAATTTCATTATATATGACCCAACTATTTTGTATCTCTATCTTATGATATATATTGTTTTTTGAAATATTTGATAAGTGTCTACACTTGTATCAAAAACGTTATCGTGTTGCTTAAAATGTTTCTAACATACAACTCACTAAATTCGATATGTCCCATTCAAATTATATTCAAATCATAAACGGGTCGACATGACTAACCTGTTTAATAAACGTGTTAAGGTCAGGGTTGAACTTCTCAACATGATTAACTAAACAGACTTGTTTTATGTTGAGATTTTTGAACCCACCAACCCGGATACGACCCAAATGGCCTGTAAGCAGGCTCAGTATTTGTTTCCTATGTTATTTTTCCACTATACAAAGTGCAACTTGCTCAAAAATCATATGTTTGATCAAGCAAATACATCTCCCATTTTTGCCACTATGTGCATAATCATATGTTAGTCTTCTCTACTCTAAGTATACTACTTTAATATTTTTGCCACTATGTCTATAATCTTATCTTAAATTAGCCGCCTGAATATTTATATTCTTATATGGTTTTCTTGCTCATTATATAAGTTGGCATATGCCCATTAATGTTACACAACCAAAATTATGTCTTCTATGGCTTTTCTACTTCTTCTTTTGGGTGTGCTTATTGCATTGTTAGATAAAACAGGTTCATTTCATATCTCTTTCTTTTCTAGCTTAAGATTATATGTTACTTTATATAAAGAATAAATTGCATACATCGTCCTTGAACTTTGACAAAATTGCATGTTTTGTCTCAAACCTTTTTGAAACTGCAGTCCCGTAGGAAACCTTTGGGGCATATTTCGTCCCTGCCTCAAAGTTACTGACTAAGATACCCCTTGTATTTCTTTCTCTTTGAGGGTATTTTAGTCATTTAACTTTGAGGCAGGGACGAAATAGGCCCAAAAGGTTTCCCACATGGACGATATCTGCAATTTCATAAAGGTTGAGACGAAACATGCAATTTCTTCAAAGTTCAGGGACGATTTATGCAATTTACTCTATATATAACTATGAACTCGTGAAATACAAGTTTCAAATGATCTAGCGGCGCAGCTTGTTGCTCGTTTGCCTTGCACATGTATGTAAATCCTATTTTGTCCCTTAAATAAAAAGAAAAACACAATGAATAAGATATCAATCTATGCAGAAGCACAAGTTGGAGTATGTTATGGATTGCTTGGAAACAATCTTCCAACCCCAGCAGAAGTCATAAGCTTATACAAGTCGCAAAATATCAAGCGGATGAGACTCTATGATCCTAATAATGATGTTCTACAAGCACTAAAAGGATCCAACATTGAAGTAATGATAGGAGTCCCTAATTCAGACCTTGCGTACGTTGCTGCAAGTCGTGACAATGCATTCGATTGGGTATGGAGAAATGTTGCAAGCCTGCCTGATGTCAAATTTCGTTATATAGCAGTTGGAAATGAGGTTAAGCCATCTGATACTACATTGGCTCCATTAGTGCACCCTGCTTTGACCAATATTCATGAAGTCATTTCGGTTTATGGACTAAAAGATCAAATCAAAGTTTCGACTTCTGTTGACACAAGTATGATTGGAGTCAGTTATCCGCCGTCACAAGGTGCGTTCAGGGATGATGCTAGGTCTTATCTTAACCCGATCATCGGGTTCTTAGTAGCCATAAATGCACCATTGCTTGTCAATGTGTATCCATATTTCAGGTACATTTCTTTTGGACCAAAACTTTTGGTGTACGTGTTATTAGTCATGCTGAATTTTATTTTTAACAGCTTGATCGACTTGTTTGATAGTTATACAGGAAATCCAACGGACATATCGGTTGCCTACGCGACATTTACATCCCCAGGAACCGTAGTACAAGATGGAGCAAACGGATACCAGAATCTTTTTGACGCTATAGTAGACGCAACTTATTCAGCTTAGAGTGGGCGGGAGGACCTTCGATAGAAATAGAAGGAAAGAAATGTGGTATCAGAAAACCGGATGGCCATCAGCATCAGCTGGTGCGTTTGGAGCAACATTTGAAAATGCACGTAATTTCTACACGAATATGGTTGCACACGCACCACGGGGTACTCCTAAGAGGCCCGGAATAGCTATAGAGACGTATTTGTTTGCCATGTTTGATGAGAACAACAAGGAGCCTCAACTCGAGAAGAACTTCGGAGTATTTTATCCAAATCAACAAGCAAAGTATAATCTCAACTTCAATTCGATCCAAAAAGGTTACGAGTCCATTTAGAGATGGTTATCTTGTTCTTGACTGTATATGAAATAAAATGTACCTTGCGTATGTACTTTTTTCTTGTAATACTGGTAGAATAATATATCAAGCTTTTGTGCAATAAGCGAGTTTCTTTTATCCTTGAATAAATACTTATGTAATATTATGAATTTTTTAAGGACTTTATTATCACCATAAACATTACTCTATATTCTATGGAGCAAATGTTTGAAAGTTTGACTTGGGCTCCCACTTTGGGCCGGCCTAAGTAGTTTTTTTTTTTTAAGCTTAGTCCAACATCTAGCCCAACTGTTACAGTGCTACAATGTCAAAAGTAAAAAAATTACAAAACGGACCCTCAACTTTTAACTATTTACGATTTTCCCATTCATATCAAAAAAATACCCGTCTAAAAAAAATTCATTTAATATAAATAAGAAAAAAAACAAAACGAACCAATAT
>BQNB010036557.1:17850-50035 GCA_026074375.1 Tanacetum coccineum | reverse complement strand
AAACCCCCCCATAGATTTTGCTATTGATGATCAATCAACTCATGTGGTGGCTTGATGATGTGTTTATTTTGTTCATTTTTGGTGAATGCTCTTCGTGCCAGGAGTGATGTTGTTGGCTGGTAGGATCGTCTTTGAGGGTAGGCGAGGTGAGCGACCGTACATGCCCTCAAAATTTTAGAGGCCACAAAATTTATCCCCTTAACAATATGTTAAACGTTTAGATAAATAATTTGAATTATATTTATATACAATGACATTATATATATAACATTTGTTCTCAATATTCTCTAAAAAATAGACAAAAATGACAAAGCATAAATTATATGGTCGTTGATAATGTTGTTAGCAATTTTGCTAGCTCCTCATGAGACTTTTCCACTTTTCCGGGATTTTTCACTGTTCTAAAAGGAAGATACTTTACACAGCAATAGACATACACTTTCATTCATATATAGTTAGCACTCATGATTCATCTTAAGAGCGGAAGAAGCAAGCATTAGACATAGAATAGCTGCAACACAAAAAGTAATAAAGATATATCAGCGCTGATCACTTGCCAGCTTTCAAAGAAATAAGTACATACGATGAGCATAACCCCCATTTACCTTCCAAAGAAACAAGTACATTGATGATATAGGCGCCATGCTCTTTGTATCCACTGATTTGGCTCATACCCAAAGTACCACAATCGTCGCCAAATGTCCCAATATCTATTGTAAATCCGATGTTAAAATGCATAACTTAGTTATGTAGTTTTTCTACAACCACACGTAAGGTAACATTATGGAAGCAATTCTGCCAATGAACAATGTGTATGTTCGAAAGGTTTTACCGTCACACATTTGCTACATATAGAGGATGAGGCTACTCTAATGATAAACGCTACACCATAAGCGATTCCAAGAAGCCAAATGCAACTTCAAAACATCTACAGTTGACCAAGAAATGTCAACTACTACGACCAATTCTGTATCGTTTGACAGATTTTATTATCAAGAAATCGAATCCTTTTATTTTCTTATAGCACCCATCAAACTCTTAATAGCAAAGACTAATGTAAAAGTGATCGAATGATCAAAATGTTATTAACTAACCAGCTCTGGGCCGATTTGAGAAGCAAGTGACTTAATTCCGTGCATCTCATCTCCTTCAATGTTAAGAATGTCTTATATTAAGAAGATGAGATTAAGTCAAGAACTTAATAAATTGAAAATTTTACAATAAAAACATAACAATATAAGATCCCTTGCATTGCAAGGAAATTATATCACTCACCTTAAACAATATAAGGACAATAGAGAATACCAAGAGCATTGCAGACGAAAAAATGTGACACCTTGAAAGGAACATGACTCCTTCACGATAGCGTTCTACAAATTCCATAAATAAATCAGTATATGTTAGTCTAAGTCGATAATATTATTTTTGACATTATTTTGTAACCTATATACATACCTGGACATGTGCGTAGTATCCGAATGGAACTGCCAGAGCCCGAGAGTTTATCATGTATAAAACCACAGTGTAAGGAAACCTCTTCCATCATAATAGTGGTAACTGAAATTAATGTTATATTCTGTTTTGAAATTTATATATGTGGGCTAGGCCCAATAAATACAATGCTAGATACTAAACATTGGTCCACAGGCAACACATTAGTGGGTGATTATCAATTCATCATTTCATCATACCATGGCGGAGCTGCACACGCTACAGGATGACGTTACATTATTTAACATACTACCGAGGCTGCCGGCGAAATTTGTAATCCAATTCAAATGTGTTTTGAAACAATGATATACGTCTATAAAGACATGTAAGTTTGCCAACATGCATCTAAAACACGCAACTAATTACGATGACAATTTAAGCCATCACAAACTTCTACGCTGCGTTCTCGAGTTTTAAACCACAAGAAAAGAAAAGAAAGTAAAAGAAAAGAAAAGAAAGGTAAAGGAATGAAAAAATTAAGTAGTTAATAAAAATATTTGTGTTATTGAGTTGAAGGAAATGAAAGAAAAAAAGTTGATTCAATTACAATTATACCCATGTTTGAGAGGTTTCAAGTTAAAAAAGTAAAGGCAATTATGTCTTTTGACATGTAAAAGGTTAATTTCCTTCCATTTCCTCCAATTTTTTGGAGGAAAGCTTTAGTCAAAAATTTTCTTTCATTTTCCTTCCTTAAAAAAACTCAAGAACATAAATTTACTTAAGTTTTCTTTCTTTTCCCTTCAAAATTAAACTCGAGAACACGATGCTAGAAAATTCTTATGATACGGGACCGTTCACTGATTTCCAAACCATCAACTATGAAGTACTTGATGGTCTAGGTATCGCACGCCGTTTGCCATTCACAAACATGTCCATGCCTTATTATGTTGAGATTTTAGCCACATATAATAGACAGATATGCGTAGGCACGCAAGAATATAAGAGTATTGATAATGATGCTCGTATAATCAATTTTAGCATCTGTTTTTACATTGATCTAATTTTATGGAATCCTTTGATGGGTGAATATAAGACCTTGTCAAAAGCTAATGCTCACAAGTATTGTTTTGTTGATGAAACGTCTCACGGGTTGTATCATACCTCCTTTGATGACGACTACAAGCTTTTATGCATTACACATGATTACCATGTTTATATATACTCACTGAAACTAGACTCATAGAGGAAGGTCGAGAAGACAAATATACTCTCCATTACAATTGGTTGTTTATACCAACCATATAGTTGTTTGAATGAAAGCCTCTATTTTTCTGCTCTACCTGGTGAAATAGCTGGCTACAGGAAAATTATAAGGTTCAACACAAAGACTAAAAAGTTCGCAGAGATAGAAATTCCATCTTCTATAATTCAAAGGAAAAGATTTCATTATTTGAATTTATTGGATGTAAGAGGCTACATTCACTTGTGTGCGCTGCTTGACGTTCAAGAAGCGGATTCTTCTAGGTGGAGTATTGAGGTTTGGAGGATGAATGAAGATGTTGGAGATTAGACCAAAGTGTTAAGTTATTTCTGGATACCCTCTTCTAAAATTGTTGGACTAAATTTACCTTTACACGCAGCTGCGGCAGTACACTTGATGAGGAATAGAAGCTTGGTCATGTCTATGAGGCATGAAATTGATATTTATAAGATAGATTTTGAGGCACATACTGTTGGAATGTGATAGTTAGATTAGCTCATTACAACTAGAAATGTGTGAGCCTATTGGGGGCACACACGTTAAACACATATAATGAGTTTAATGCTTCACGTAATGTTTCTAATGTAAACCTAAAGACCAAAAATGACCAAGACATGATCCTAAGGTTGTCCTAATATTGTAGCCAGCCTAGAAGGATCTAGAGAGTGTCTAGGTTTAATGGTCTTTGGAGATAAGGGAAAGAAAGAGTTATGATAAGGTTTAAAGAGGTGTTTTAGTGTTATCATGATTAGGGCTTGATGGGTATATAAACCCCTCACCCCTAGCTCATAAAGACAAATCCTATAACCCTAATAACTCTAAGAAATTCGTTCCCCCTCCATTAACTCAAATCAGCCGAATATCAAACCCTAATTAGGGTTCTACCAAATTCGGTTCTCCTTTTCCTATCTTGTTGAAATTCAGTAGTCCCCAAAAGGGGTTTTCCAAGTGTGATATGATCCTACAGCTTTCATAGGAGGTTTAAGGTGTTAGTTTACTTGTTCTCAAGGCGTAACAACAGTTAGAAACGTCTAGGGTTTGGTTTCATTGATTTTCAGTTAGATCTAACCTAATTCGGTTGAACCGAATTCGGTTAAAACCCTAGATCTACCATCAGATTTTTGGTTCAGGTTTTAGGGCTTGGATTTGGTATTTAATTCAGGTGGTATTGGTATACAAGAGTTGTTTGGGTTATACATGAAGTTGGACTAGCATCCGGGCGCATTCGTTGGACGTATTTGTGTGAGCACTCGTAGAGGTGACATCTTAGTCACTTTGTTTCATTAGAATTTGATTCATCAAGAGGTAAGGTTTCTTTTCCACCTTGTTTATTTATTGTGTGTTAATCGTATGCACCTTACTTGATTCATATCCACTACGTACTCGTAGTGTTAATGGTTAACAATTATTTAAATCCCAACATTGGTATCAGAGCCAACTCGTTTGGGGTTTTATGGGTTACACACATATTAAACACGTTAGGGCTGCATGAAATCTTGTTTATTTATTGTTTTATTGGAAAATTATGGCAACGACATGTAATCATTGCCATAAATAATGAATAAACACCTAGAATCAATTCTAATGATTATATGATAAAAAGAAGAATGGATTAAAATTAAAAGTTAATTAAGCTGCCATGTTATTCTATTCTTAATTTATCTCGGACTTAAGACTCACGTAATCATGCTATATGATGGATGTGGCAATCTAGGTACTTTAGCAGAAAACCTAGTGAGAGTCTTATGGTTCTCCGATTGGGGAAGACTCTTTTGAGAACTCGAGGCATTATATGATTTAATGCTTTCAATGAGTATGTCTTCACTTCTACTCCAATTTTCTATCAGTTTTAATTACTTATATGTGATATGCCATGTGATGCTCAATATTTGCAAATAGATTTTATGAAACTCTAAAACAGGCTAAATGCTTATAGAGAAACTTGGATTGAACATGTCTAATATTACACACATAAGCATACTCCTTGTGACCAGTTATGTGTTATTTACGAAACGGGGGTTTTTAGACAAATTTAATACGGACATTAAACTATTAAATTTGATTTCTTATGTAATCTTAATTTTATGTGCGCAATATGGGGTTGAATTGATCTTTAATCTTATCCTGCCCCACTACATGCTTAGGCATATGAGGGAATTATTGGAATTACTTGTGTCTTCAGACGCATGTAGGAGTACAATATAGGGTTTTATCAATTTGTAATTCCACTATATTGGTAACTATAAAACTAATGTTAACAAAAGGGGTTTCTTAACATATAATAGCATCATTAGTCAATTGGAAGTACGGCTCACCCATTATGGATAAACTATAAGAGAAGTTTAAGGCGGGTGTAACTAAGGTTCCCAAAAAGAAGTCAGGTTTTTAATACGCTTCGCGCTGACCTGTTTCTCCGCTTTTTTGTGCGTAAAAAATGGAGCTACCAAGAACATTTGACAAAATGATGTCTATACCAAAAAGTTTAACAAAATATTTTCTTAACTTTGTGCTACAAGATGTTTTGCATGCTTCTTGTACATGATTTTGTCACATTGATGTGTATACCCTTATGTAAAATTTTAAGTCTATGCCAGCCAAATTAAGAATACGTGCATTTGGATTGACCTCTCTGGTCAGACCTCAAGGCCTTTCCAACCTATGGCGAATTTTTTCCATTGGTCAGACCTTTTGTCAATTTTTGCACGTTCTTTTTTGGTCGACTTAAATCGAGTTACCTGGTCAGACCTCGGACCCGAGGCATAAGATGAGACCAAATATGCTTTTGACATTACTATATGAGTTACTAATGTCATCAGTCTCATAAAACTAAGAGTTTCATTCTATGCAATTAACGCCCGTCGCTTATGTTAGGATTAAAAGCTTCTTGATGCTGTTTGGAAGTTACTACTGCTAGTGGAAGTTAAGACTGCTTAGGTGTGTGTTAGTACTACTAAGCATAAATTAGTGTTGTTAGTAATCTTTATAAAAAATATGCTAAGTAGTTAGTACTGCTAGTTACTACTGCTAGTGTAAGTTACTACTACTAGTATATATTAGTACTGCTAGTTACTACTGCTAGTAATGTTAGTACTGCTAGAGTAAAGTTAGTACTACTAGTGTAACTTAGTACTGCTGATGAAGAATGAAGAAAATATTCTAAGTAGTTAATGCTGCTTGTACTCAGTTAGTGCTGCTGGTACAAAGTTACAACTGCTTGTTCAGAGTTAATGTTGCTGGTACAAAGTTACAACTGCTGAAAGATTACAACTGCTCAAGGATTAAGACTGCTAAAAAGATAAAGATTGATTGGATATCAAGAATACTTACGTGATAAGTATGAGTTATCTATAGAAAAGATCTTAGTGAATATTCTAAGTTTTTGTAATATATTGTAAATCAACTAGGACTCCTTGGTGTATAAAAGGAGGTCCTAGGGCATAGAGTTCTATGTATCAAAATGAGTCTTTCATAGAGTTTTTCATAGCTTCAAGGTTTTGTAACCTTAACACTATTAAGAGTGTTCGTATTATATTAAGGCTGAAAGTTTGGTAAACTGTTTGTTATTGATCTTTTTCATTACTGTTTCATTGAAATTCTTCTTAGTATCATTGACTAGATTTCGCATAGTCTTTGATATTCACAATCAAAGTTTCTATCATAGTTTTTTTGGATTTATTCAATACAACTTAGGCTTATACACGCTAAGTAAGATCTATTTTGGGATTAATTGCTTGAATTATCAGAGCGTGTGAGAAGCTTTGAATAAAAAGAAACTTTACTACACATAAGATCGACTTTTTCAAGAGGCAATAGATTCTCAAACTACTCAAATCCATTCACGATACCCATATCACCTGGTGAGTATGATCTCTAGAAGATGAGGATGGAGCAGTACCTACAGTGCATTGATTACACTCTATGGGAGATCATAGAAAATGGTAATGCACCTATAGTAACAAAGACTGTTGATGATAAGGAGACTGTTATCCCTCCTACAAGTGTTGAAGAGAATGCACAAAGAAGGGCAGAGTTGAAGGCAATAAGCACTTTGTTGATGGACTTACATATTGAGATCATTAAAGTTTAACTAATAAAAGGATTCTAAGACATCGATGCTGGACTACTTAAGAAATATTTGGAGGTAATACTGCCTACATAGATAACTCAGCAAACTCTTTCATGAAGAGAGATGAAAACTTTGCTACATCCAGCATAGAAGTGAATTGAGCAAACCTATGAAAGGCTTCAAAAGCTAATTAGTCAATTAGAGATATCTGGTGATGTCATCCCTCAAGAAGACATTCATTGTAAGTTCTTGAGATGTGTGTCACAAGAATAGACTATGCATACTATTATGTAGTAGGAAAATAACAGAGATTGAGACATTAGTTTGTATGGACCTCTTAACAACATGAAGGCTTATGAATCAGAGGTCAAGGGGAAACATACATTGCTCAACCACTAACTCACACTTGTAGCCTTTTTTGCCTTAAAAACAGCACTAACAGTGCAACTAGAGCAGTTAATACTACTCAGGGTGTTAATATTGCTAGCACTCAGGGTGCTGCTGATAGCTCAACAACTGTTGAAAATTTAAGTGATGTTATGATTTATTCCTTCTTTGCTAGCTAATCAAGTATTCCATAGCTTGATAGTGAACATTTACAAACAAATCCATCCTGGTGATCTAGAAGAGATGGACTTGAGGTGGAACATTGCTATGCTGACTATGAGGGCAAGAAGATTCCTAAATAATACTGGAAGGAAGCTGGATATGGCCAACAATGAAATAATTAGGTTTGACAAGTCCAAGGTGGAACGTTTCAACTGCCAAAAAAGAGGACACTTTGCAAGGGAGTGTAGGGCACCCATGAATCAAGACAGCAGGTACAAGGAGCCTACCAGAAGGATTGTGCCAGTTGAGGCAACTACTTCAAATGCCTTAGTGTCTTAGTGTGACGGCTTTGGCTATGATTGGAGTGACCAAGCAAAAGAAGGTCCAACCAATTTTGCTCTCATGGCTTATTCTTCAACAAGTTCAAATTCTTCTACAAACTTTGATGTATCTAATGACTCAAATTGTTGTTCATCATGTTTAGAATATGTAAAAGATCTAAAAGAACAAAATGAATAATTAGTTAAAGACTTAAGAACAGCTAGGATAAGTGATGTCTCTTATAAAACTAGTTTAGAATCTGTAGAAGCTAGACTGTTAGTCTTTAAGAAAAATGAGTATGTGTATGAGGAAGATATAAAACTCTTTAAATGTGAAATCTATTTAAGAGATTTAGATATTACAGAGCTTAAGAGAAAGTTAGAGTTGGCTACAAAAGAAAAAGATGAGGTTCAACTTACAATACAAAAATTTGAAAATTCATCAAAAAGCCTAAGTAAACTTCTAGACAGTTAGATAATGGATAAGTGTAAAATAGGATTAGGGTGTAATGCTGTCCCACCTCCCTATATTGGGAATTTTATGCCACCAAAACCTGATTTAGTTTATCCTAGTCTAGATGATTTTGTTGATGTGAATGAGTCTGTTAGTGAGTCTATAGTTGAAAAGCCTACTGTTGAGACTAATGAACCTAAGACTACAAGGAAAGAAAATGGAGCCCTAATTATTAAGGATTGGGTGTCTGAAAGTGAGGAAGAAGATGAGCCTAAGTTTCAAACAATTAAGCCAAATTTTATTAAAATTGAGTTTGTTAAACCTAAAACTGGTAGGAAACCTGTTGAGCAAATTAGGCAAGAAACATACAAAAGTCCTAGGGGAAACAAGAGAAACTAGAACCAACTGATGTCTAAAAAATTAGGGAGTAATTTTGAGATGTTCAACAAAGCTTGTCATGTGTGTGCTAGTTTTGATCATTTGAAGAATGACTACAATAACTGGTATAATAATGGAAGATTTGCAAAATCAGTTTGGACTAATGTTCAAAGGGTGAACAAACATAATTTCTCTAAATTTACTCACCCCGGTCCAAAAAGGAACATGGTTCTAAGAACAATCTTAATTAGGTCTGGCCCAATTTCACTTAATACTGCTAGACCAGTTAATACTGTTCAACAAAGAACAGCAGTGAATAATACAGGACCCATGAAAAATGTTATTAATAATGCATATTCAACTGCTAGAAGGCCTTTTAACAAAATAACAGCAGCTAATAATAGTAATTTCACTAAAAAGGTTAATACTGTTAAGGGAACAAGGGATAATACCGCTAAGCTAAAAGCAGTTCTTAGTGCTGTTAAGGGAAACAAGGGAAATGTTGTTAAGGCCTCAACATGTTGGGTTTGGAGACCAAAGCATAAAGTTTTAGACCATGTCTCCAGAAACAATGGTGCATCAATGTCCTTTAAAAGATTTGACTATATTGATGCACAAGGCAGATCTAAGTCAGTAATGGCTTGGGTCCCCAAAAGAAACTAATTTTCCTACCATTATGTGCAGGGCAATCCACAACAAGATTTGAAGGATAAAGGAGTGATTGACAGTGGATGCTCTAGGCACATGATAGGAAACAGATCCTATCTTACAGATTATGAAGAAATTGATGGAGGATTTGTTGCCTTTGGAGGTAATTCCAAAGGAGGGAAAATTACTGGGAAAGGTAAAATAAGAACTGGTAAATTGGATTTTGAAGATGTGTATTTTGTAAAGGAACTAAAGTTTAACCTTTTTAGTATCTCACAAATGTGTGATAAGACGAATAGTGTTCTTTTTACTGATACAAAATGTGTTGTTCTGTCTCCATACTTTAAGTTAACTGATGAAAGTCATGTTTTGCTTAAAGTTCCTAGAAAGGATAACATGTATAGTGTTGATTTAAAGAATGTTATTCCTAAAGGAGGTCTCACTTGTCTCTTTGCAAAAGCCACACCAGATGAATCTAATATTTAGCATAGGAGGCTTGGACATGTAAATTTCAAAATAATGAATAAACTGGTAAGGGGAAACCTTATAAGAGGTTTACCTTCAAAATGTTTTGAAATTAATCAAACTTGTGTTGCTTGTTAGAAGGAAAAGTAACACAAAGCTTCTTGTAAGACCAAAACCGTTAGTTCAATCAACTAACCATTACAAATGTTGCACATGGATTTGTTTGGCCCAACATTTGTAAAGAGTTTAATTAAAAAGATATACTGCCTAGTTGTCATAGATGATTTTACTAGGTTTAGTTGGGTTTTCTTTTTAGCCACTAAGGATGAAACTTCTAAAATCCTTAAAACATTTATAACAGGCATGGAAAATCTAATAGACCTTAAGGTGAAAGTGATTAGATGTGATAATAGGACAGAATTCAAGAATAGGGTCACGAATTAGTTCTGTAAAATGAAGGGTATTAAGAGGGAATTTAGTATTGCTAAGACTCCACAACAAAATGAAGTAGCAGAAAGGAAAAATAGGACACTAATAGAGGCTGATAAGACTATGCTAGCTGATTCAAAATTGTTAACAACTTTTTGGGCTAAATCAGTTAATACTGCTTGTTATGTCCAAAATAGGGTGTTAGTTATCAAGCCTCAAAACAAGACCCCTTATGAACTTTTTCTAGGTAGAAAACTTGCCTTAAGCTTCATGAGACCATTTTGGTGATTGTTACAATCCTTAATACCATATATCACCTAGGTAAATTTGATGGAAAGGCTAATGAATGGTTCTTTGTAGGATACTCTACCAATAGCAAAGCATTCAGAGTATTCAATAGTAGAACTAGGATAGTTGAAGAGAACCTGCATGTTTAGTTTAGTGAGAATATACCTAATATTGCAGGAAGTATACCTAATTGGCTTTTTGATATAGATGCACTGACAAAATCTATGAAATATAAGCCAGTTGTTGCAGGGAATCAGTCTAATGGTAATGCAGGTACAAAAGCATGTGATGATGTAGGTAAAGCTAGAATAGAGACAGTACCTGGCAAAGATTACATTTTGCTACCAATGTGGCATGTTGATCCACTATTCTCTTAGAATTCAAAGGATTCTCTTGATGCTGGATTCAAACCATTAGGGGAGGAGGAAAAAAGGATGTTGAAGATATAGGGAATGAAGATAGTGAGGTTCTAAGTATAGTGGAGTCAAGAATTAATCATGAGAAGAATGATAATATTAACAACACTAACAATATTAATACTACTAGTGTTGGAAACATCACTTACAATGTTAATGATGTTAGTTTAACTGTTAATGCTGTTGGCATAGAAGTTAATGTTGTTGATCCAAAATCAAGCATTAAACTTCCAGATGAACCAAATATGCCTGAATTGGAAGACATTGTTTATTCAGATAATGATGAAGATGTTGGTGTAGAGGCTGACATGAACAATTTAGATGCATTTATGCCTGTCAGTCCTATTCCAACTACAAGAATACACAAAGATCATTCTGTTGAATAAATTATTGGAGACTTGCATTCAGCACCTCAAACAAGAAGAATGACAAAGAATTTGGAAGAACATGGTTTGTTTAGTTCAGTTCAGCAAAGAATAAACCATAAAGACTTTCAAAACTGCTTGTCTGCTTAATTTTTATCACAAGAGGAACCCAAAAAGGTAATTCATGCATTGAAGGATCCAAGGTGGATAAAAGCTATGCAGGATGAGCTACTGCAATTCAAATTACAAAAGGTTTGGACTCTGGTGGATTTACCAAATGGAAAAAGGTTTTCAAGAACAAGAAGATGAAATAAGAGGCATTGTGATTAAAAATAAAGCAAGATTGGTTTCATAAGGATACACACAAGAATAAGGAATAGACTATGATGAGGTTTTTGCTCCTATTTCCAGAATTGAAGCAATTAGACTATTTTTAGCCTATGCCTTATTTAAAGACTTTGTGGTGTATTAGATGGATGTCAAGAGTGCTTTTCTTTATGGTAAGATTGAAAAGGAAGTCTATGTGTGTCAACCACCTAGTTTTGAAGATCCAGACTTCCCTGACAAGTATACAAAGTAGAAAAGCACTTTATGGATTTGCATCAATCTTCTCAGTGCTTGTTATGAAAACCTTGTAACTTATTTGTTGGACAATAGGTTTTAGAGAGGAAAGATAGATAAGACTTTGTTTATCAAAAGGGACAAAAGTGATATTCTGTTAGTTCAAGTATATGTTGATGATATCATTTTTGGGTCTACAAGGGAGAAGATGTGTACTGAATTTAAGAAGATGATGCATAAGAAGTTCTAGATGAGTACTATAGTAGAGCTCACATTTTCTTAGGTCTACAAGTGAAGCAAAAGGAAGATGGGATTTTCATTAGTCAAGATAAGTATGTGAATGAGATTTTTGAACAAGTTTGGTTTTAGTGATGTCAAGACAGCAAGAACACCTATGGAAACCCAAAAGGCTTTGCTCAAAGATGCAGATGGTGAAGATGTAGATGAACATTTATATAGATCAATGATTGGTTCATTGATGTATCTAACTTCTTCAAGGCCTGATATTATATTTGCAGTATCTACTTGTGCAAGATTCCAAGTCAATCCTAAAGTTTCACATCTTCATGCTATGAAAAGGATCTTTAGATACTTAAAAGGTCAATCTAAGTTGGGCCTTTGGTATCCTAAGGATTCACCTTTTCATTTGGTGTTATATACTGACAGTGACTATGCAGGAGCATGTTTAGATAGGAAATCCACAATAGGAGGTTGTCAATTCCTAAGGTGTAGATTGATTTCACGGCAATGCAAGAAGCAAAATGTGGTTGCTAATTCAACAACTAAAGCTGAGTATATAGCTACTTCTAATTACTATGGACATATGCTTTGGATCCAAAATCAATTACTGGATTATGGATATAACTTTATGCAGACTAAGATTCATATTGATAATAAAAAAACGTATCTGAATAGTGAAAACGCCTATTTTTCAGACGTTTATCAAAGCAAAGCACATTGAAATTAGGCATCATTTATCAGAGAATCCAAAGAAAAAGAACTTATATAGATGATTAAGATTTCACACAGATCAGAATGTTGCAGATTTGCTCACAAAAGCATTTGATGTTAGTAGATTTCAATATCTGACTGCAAGTATAACGAAAGCTTAACCAACTCTGATGTATTATTGAGAGGAGTTAATTGTGTTAATATTGCAGCAGATTATATACAAATGTGATTTGAAGGATTGGAAAAGCTGCCAAAGGTGAATGAAATTCAAGTTTATTGATGTTTGGCTAACTTTTCACATGTCAAGTAATAATTTATTGCTGCTAGTTATACTTAAATACTGCTAGTTAATGCATTAGTATATACTTAGCTAACTGTTTGTTATAATCAATATTGTGAGTATTAAGAGAAATTGGTGAGCATAAAAACAGAAAGAGAGATGTGTAAACTAAAAATAGAAAGAGGACTTTGTAAGCTAAAAGAAATGAGAGAAATTAGTAAGCATTAAAACAGAAAGAGAGATGTGTGACATAAAAACAGATAGAGTGAATTGGTGAGAAAAAGAATTGAGAGATATAGTGAGAATAAAAACAAAAAGAGAGCTGTGTGATATAAAAACAGATAGAGTGAATTGGTAAGAAAAATAATTGAGAGATATAGTGAGAATAAAACAGAAAGAAAGCTGTGTGATATAAAAACAGATAGAGTGAATTGGTGAGAAAAAGAAATGAGAGGTATAGTAAGAATAAAAACAGAAAGAGAGATTGTGAGAATCAAAATTGATGATAGAAATGCTTTTTGGAACGAAACTGGAGTTAACTTAGTACTGCTAGTTCAATTTAATGCTGTTGAGGGTGATTTCATAAATACTTTGATTGAGGGTTTCTTTCAATCACTTAATCGATTTCAATCTTTGTTATACCCTTTAATCGTAAACCCTAACTCAATTTCATTGTTAATCATTAAAACCCAACATCAATGGCTGCCCTAAAGTTCGCTAGTTCATACAACATGGTCGCATTCTTAGATAAACCCACTGAAAGTGATGGATTCAAGCAAATTGTGGATTTTTGAATGCACATCCTATCAAATATGCGTTAACGGTTAATCTCACAATCTACACTTCAAGTATTGAGCAATTCTGGATTACTGCAAAGGTGAAAACTGTTAATGGAGAAGTGCAGATTCAAGCCCTAGTAGATAAGAAGAAGGTGATTATCACTGAGATAAGTATAACATGTGACAACTGTGTTTTAAGCAGGTTAGTCCACCGTTAGCATTGACTTGAGTTTCATTATGTGTTATAATAATTATGAGTTTATGTGTGAGTTGGTTACAAATCCATTGAGCGTGATCGTCTCATGGTGATTGAAGTTATGGATGCTATGGATATTTTATTATGTTCACATTTTTTTGTGACAATGAAAATGATGGCAATTCTATGTGTGTAAGTAATTATATGTATATGTATACGTATTTGGATAATAGGAATTCGCGAGTATAAAAATTTAGTTAGTAGATTTTAGTGTTATTAAGTTAGAAAAATAAATTATGTAGTGAATTTATTTTTAGGTATTTAAAATTAGACTTATTTAGAAGGATGTCTAAATAAATAAGGGTTTTTATAAAAATAACAAAATTAAAGGGTTTATGTGTAAATAAATAAAATAAAAAAAATAAAAAAATAATAAGGTTGTTGTATTCGGCTGGATAAAGGAAAAAAAAGAGAAAACTAATTTTAGTAAAACTAGGATTCTAATATGGCAATTATCTAAGTCTTTTTCTCTTGACTATAAATACAAACCCATATCCCCTATTTTTTTTACACCGGTCTAACTCAAGAGCAGAAGAAAAAATAATATTCAAGAGTAATTTGGTGGTTAAGGTTCAAGAATTAAGGATCAATGTATGTTTAAAAACTTTAATTGATTTAACTTTCTTTTAATTCATGTAACAACAAAGTGATGGATAAATTATGGTTTCATAAAATTCAAAATATTAATGATATTTAATGATGATAAGATGATTAGGGATTGATTAGGGTTATGATTATGCTATTGGTTAGGTTAGATTTGCGTTAAAACTTGATTTAGGGTTGAGCAGAATTTTAGGTCGTGTTCAACGACTGATATCTAGATGATAAAAACGTGTTTTGATATGTTTCTTGAGCCTATGAATAATCCAAAAGAGTCTATATTCCATAAAATCCGGCCTCGAAAGTTTTTAAAGTCGGGAAGTTATTCAAATGTTAGTTACACTAAAATTTGTCAAAATAGTAAATACGGGTCAGATTTAGGTCATGTTTGTGAGGGTAAAACCTATACTTAAAAGTGTAATTAAGCATAGCCCTTTTACAGTAGTTAAGTTCCATATGTCTATGGATAATCCTGTAAAAATTAGCCTCTGAAAGCATGTCTAAGTATGGTAGTTAGAGTGATATATTTTGATGTGCAATCAGATCTGAATTAGGATAGTTTAGAAGTTTTATTTTATTTGAGGTAGTTACACATGTAAGTAATACTTGGGAATCACAAGGTAGTTAATATACTCATAAATAAACATGAGTGATTTTGGTATAATTTATAAAGGTCATTAAGTAAGGGTTTTAGGTACGTAAAAAGACACTAAAATTCTACAATTCTGAGTTAAAATAGTAAAGTATGTGAAGTGTAAAAGTGTTAGTAGCTGGTTCAGTTGGGCATAGGTGTTGGGGGGTTACCTAAGATGTTAACTAAACCCATAGACATCCATCATATGTAATGTTATCTGGACCAGATCAGCTTTTAGCTTGTCGGTGTGTAACCGTGTTTATTTATTTGTATAGTTGCGTGTAGAGATTTGGAAGCTGCATTTGAGTATCCAGGTGAGTTTCATAGTCCCTTTTTACTATGTTTTCTTGAGATGGAAATGATGCAAAATATGTTTTGAAGCTGTTTAGAAGTTAATGCTGCTAAGGTTAGAGTTACTGCTGCTAAGCATAACTTAGTGCTGTTAGTGATATTAGTGAAAAATCTGGCTAAATAGTTAGTACTAGTACTGCCCAAGTTACTACAAAACTACTGCTAGTATATATTACTACTGCTAATGGAAGTTAAGACTGCTCAGAGACTTAGAAGAAATACTACTAAGTAGTTAATAATGCTAGTATAAAAATTACTACTATTAGTGTAAGCATAGTACTATAGCTAGTATATGTTAGTTACTCTGTCTTAAGTAAAGGTTACAACTGTTAGCATAAAAGTTAGTACTCGCCTAGTATAACTTAGTACTCAACTGGCTGATGAAGAAAGAAGAAAATATTCTAAGTAGATTTACTACTATGCTTGTACACACAGTATAGATGCTGCTGATATAAAAGTTAATGCTGCTGGTTACAACTACTGAAAGATTACAACTGCTAGAAGAATTTCTACTGTCAGAAGGATAAAGACAAGAGAAAGGATAAAGATGAAGATTGTTTATCAAGATTACTTACGGGATAAGTATGAGATATTTTTTGTAAAAAGATTCATATAAGTTTATTGTTTAAGATGATTCATACGATAACTTAGGAAAGTATTGTAAGCCTTGTAGGACTCCTTGGTGTATAAAAGGAGGTCCCCTAGGACATAATGTTAAAATAATATTTAGAAATCTAGAAAAGTGTTATTTGTAACTTCAAGGTTTTGTAAACCCTAACACTATTAAGAGTGTTTCATATTATTATTGAGGTTGAAAGTTTGGTAACTGTTGTTATTGCGATCTTGTTCATAGTACCAGTTTCAATGTAATTCTTCTTGTATCATTGACTAGATTCCGCATAACTTTGATAATTCATAATTGAAATTTTCTACTATAAAAAGTTTTGGTTAGATTTATCTTGCATACATATAACCTATACAAGCTAAGATAAAGATCTATTTCTATTGGATCATCACAAATAATTACAAGAGGCTTATAGTGCTACTAAATTTGTTCATGTAGTAGTCTTAGCACTAGGCATTAAAAATTATATACTAAATAACAATACATTGAGGAGAAAAGAATGCCTTGTAAAATGTAAGCTTCTGAGAAAGTTTTTCATACCCTATGAGTGTAAGCTGTTCAAAATTACAACATTTGCCAAGACAAATCAAACACATTAGAATCTTCCTTTGAAGATATCTCCTAATATGTGGATTTCAGTATAAATCACCTTCTTTTTATCCACTAGGGCTTGCAATTGTACTTCCCTATTAATCATTTTTGCTTTGACAGTATCTAGAACTGTTAACACATGAACAATAGATTGTAGGATTGACGGTTAAAGCATATTTGATAGGGCCTGCATTCAAAAAATCAACTATCTCCTCAAACCCTTCACTTTCAGTGGGTTTTTCTAAAAACACAACTAAATTGTGAGTATCAGCAAACTTTTGATCTGACATTATGTTGGGTTTTGATGAAGAATGATGAAATTGAGTTAGGGTTTATGATTAGAGAGTATATCTCAATTCTTTTAGCTCATAATTCTCTCTGTCTATTTTTTATTTCACACATCTCTCTTTCTATTTTTCAGCTCACTATATCTCTCAATTCTTTTTCTCACCAATTCACTCTATCTGTTTTTATTTTCACATTATTCTCTCAATTCTCACAGTATTAATTATACCAGCATTAGTAAGTATAACTAACAATATTAACTCAGTAGTATTAAGTATAACTAGCAGAACTAATTATACTTAACAGCAAAAACTTCTAAGTTACAAGTACTTACTCCAATTTCATCCTTAGCATCTTTTTCATTCCATTCCAAACATCCTTCCATTAATTAAGACTTCAAAGATTAAGCATTCCAAAACTTGCAATCAGATATTGAAATCTGCTAACATCAAATGCTTTTGTGAGCAAATCTGCAACATTCTGGTCTGTGTGAATCATGATCATCTGGATAAGCTTCTTCTCATAAGAATCTCTGATAAAGTGATGCCTAATCTCAATGTGCTTTGTCTTTAAGTGAAAAACAAGGTTCTTAACTATGCAGATAGTACTCTTATTATCAATATGAATCTCAGTATGCATAAAGTTATATCTCTAATCCAACAATTGATTTTGAATCCAAAGCACCTGTCCAAAGTAATTGGAAGCGGCTATATACTTAGCTTCAGTTATGGAATTAGCAACCACAGTCTGCTTCTTGCATTGCTATGAGATCAATCTGCACCCTAGGAATTGACAACCTCCTGTTGTGGATTTCCTATCTAAACTTGCTCCAGCATAATTACTATCAATGTATGCTACCAAATCAAAAGGAGAATCTTTTGGATACCAAAGGCCCAATTTAGGTTGACCTTTTAAGTATCTAAAAATCCATTTCACTGCATGAAGATGTAAAACTTTTGGGTTGACTTGGTATCTTGCACAGGCACATACTACAAACATAATATTAGGTCTTGAAGAAGTAAGATACATCAGTGATCCAATCATGGATCTATACAAGTGTTCATCTACATCTTCACCATCTGCATCTTTGAGCAAAGGCTTATGGGTTTCCATAGATGTGCTTGCTGTCTTGACATCAGTAAAACCAAATTTCTTCAAAATCTCAATCACATACTTATCTTGACTGATAAAAATCCCATCTTCCTTCTGCTTTACTTGTAGTCCTAGGAAGAATGTGAGTTCACCCATAGAGCTTATTTGAAACTTCTTATGCATCATCTTCTCAAACTCAATGCATAATGACTTCTTTGTAGAACCAAAAATGATATCATCCATATACACTTGAATTAATAGAAAATCACTTTTGACCCTTCTGATAAACAAAGTCTTGTATATCTTTCCTCTTTGAAACCCATTATCTAACAAAGAAGTTGACAAGGTTTCATACCAAGCTTTAGGAGCTTGATGTAATCCATAAAGTGCCTTTTCTACTTTGTATACTCTGTCATGGAAGTCTGGATCTTCATATCCTGGTGGTTGACAAACATAGACTTCCTCTTTAATCTTTCTATAAAGAAAAGCACTCTTGACATCCATCTGGTACACCACAAAGTCTTTAAATGAGGCATAGGCTAAGAATAACCTAATTGCTTCAATTCTGGCAACAGGAGCAAAAACCTCATCATAGTTTATTCCTTCTTCTTGTGTGTATCCTTGTGCAACCAATCTTGCTTTATTCTTAATCGCAATACCTCTTTCATCCTTCTTGTTCATGTAAACCCATTTAGTCCTAATAGCCCTTTTTATATTTGGTAAATCTACTAGAGTCTAAACCTTTTATAATTTGAATTGCAGTAGCTCATCCTGCATAGCTTTTATCCAGCTTGGATCCTTCAATGCATGAATTACCTTTTTGGGTTCTTCTTGTGATAAAAAGCAAGCAAATAAGCAGTTTTGAAAGTATTAATGGTTTATTCTTTGCTGAACTGAACTAAACAAACCATGTTCTTCCAAATTCTTTGTCATTCTTCTTGTTTGAGGTGCTGAATGCAAGTCTCCAATAATTTTTTCAATTGGATGATCTTTGTGTATTCTTGTAGTTGGAATATGACTGATAGGCATAAATGCATCTAAATTGTTCATGTCAGACTCTGCACCAACATCTTCATCATCATCTAAATAAACAATATCTTTCAATTCAAGCATATATGGATCATTTAGAAGTTCAATGCTTGTTTTTGGATCAACAGCATTAACTTCTGTGACATCAGCATTAACAGTTGAACTAACAACATTAACATTGTTAATGCTGTTTCCATCACTAGCAGTATTAATATTGTTAGTGCTGTTAATATTATCATCAGTCTCTTGATTAATTCGTGGCTACTCTGTACTTGGAACCTCACTATCTTTCCCTTCAGTTAGATTTCCACTTTCATTCCCTGGATCTCCAGCATCCTTCTTTTCCTCCTCCCCTGATGGTTTGAATCCAACATTAGGAGAATCCTTTGAATTCTAAGAGAATAGTGGATCAGCAGGCCACATTGGTATCATAATGTAATCTTTGCTAGGTACTGTCTCCATTTTAGCTTTACCTGCATCATCACATGCTTTTGTACCTGCATTACCATTAGATTGATTTCCTGCAACAACTGGCTTATAGTTCACATATTTTGTTAGTGCATCTATATCAAAAAGCTAATTTGGTCCACTTCCTGTAATATTAGGCGTATTTTCACTAAATTGTACATGCAGGTTCTCTTCTACTATCCTAGTTCTACTGTTGAATACTCTGAGTGCTTTGCTATTGGTAGAGTATCCTACATAAAACCATTCATCAGCCTTTCTATCAAACTTACCTAGGTGATCTATGGTATTAAGGATTGTAATAGGACACCCAAATGGTCTCATGAAGCTTAAGGTAGGTTTTCTACCTAGCAAAAGTTTATAAGGGGTCTTGTTGTGAGGCTTGATAACTAACACCCTATTTTGGACATAACAAGCAATATTAACTGTTTCAACCCAAAAAGTTGTTGGCAGTTTTGAATCAGCTAGCATAGTCCTAACAGCCTCTATTAGTGTCCTATTTTTCCTTTCTACTGCTCCATTTTGTTGTAGAGTCCTAGCTGTTGGGATTCTTGATTTGATGAGACAAAATGAATAAAAGAATGAAACAAAAGGATCAAAGTCGTCATTATTAAACTCTACAAGCTGGTGGAGAAATATGAAGATTTGGTCAAATATTCTACAGGATAATGATTAGGAAACATATTAATGTGGTTTAATGTAATTTAAATAGTTTCCTTATCTATTGATTTACTTCCTTTCTAAGTCATGATCTCTCCCTATATAAAGAGATCATAGACATATGGTTTTAGACATCCATCCATAGAAAACTAGAGCTCTCCCAATGAGAGTCTAGATAGTTAGATAGCATAGTCGACTGATGAGAGTCGAATAGTACACCATATTTAGTTGGTGTAGCCCCAAGTTATAGTTGGGGTAATAGGGAAATCATTCAATAAAGAAAACCTTGTGATAACTTTGATTGTGTTCTTTATTATTTCGCTGCGTGTTATCAATCATTGTTATTATAATCCTAGATGGGCTAAACGATTCTCAACATGTGGTATTAGAGCAGGTTACTCTTGATCTAGGATCTACAAGGTGTAATTAGTGTCGAATTCATGAAGAAAAGAAGATCATGGTATTTAGTGCATTCAAGATCATAATGATGATGATTTTATTTGATTACTTAGAAGTTACATATTCCTAAGATGAAAGTTTAGAGACATCATGTAAAAGCAGAATGATCGATCCAGGTGTTAGTGTTTTTGATAAAGGTTCTTGTGTGCAAACCCTAAACGAATCAACAAAGTAGTACTGCTTGTTTTAATTTGACACAAACAGGAAGGTTTGTTTTCTTGTCTGAAGCAACTTAGCATGTCAATTCATACACATCTTGTTTCATACGTATGTGTGATAATAAAAGTAAACTAGGGTTTTATAAACTCTAAACTTGATACAAGAAAATTGGCGTCAACAGCAGGTATCGACTTCATTACTTGGTATAAACCCTAAATCTTTAAGGATTTCGATGCAAGTTTCTTTTTAGCTATACGTAATGCTGCTTGCAAGATTCATGTCATTGTAATGGATACTACTGTTCCTTATGTTATTAATACTGCCAAAGTTAGTGTTAGTACTGCTGTCTTGAAGGTTAGTACTGTTCGATAGTTTTTAGTACTGCTAGCGCACTGTGACAGAGTAGTAACAGCCTTGTGATGAAATGAGTTGGGCTATACCGACATGGGCTTGTTTAAGTGTCACATGGGCCAAATATACATTGGTGAGTTACATCAGCAGACTTGGGATTAGATTTGTATATGCTTGTGCATAAGCTCACGGAAACCACAATTTTCTATGATAACAACAACCTGAAAACAAAGCTCTTGGTTTTCAAAATTCTTTCTATCTTAAGAAATCTCAACAGATTAGGCCAATGCTTTATGATGGTAGTACTATTGCTAAGGAAACCAATGTGATTTCAATTGCTGCTTCTATCTAAGAGACTTTGATGCTTGAGGAAGAGAGTCATCCAAAATCTTTAAAACAAAAGTGATCCAATGGTCTTAGAAAGAAAGTAAAACATTAAAACCAATTAAACTGAGTTAAATCGTCTTATCTGAAGATTTTGTGTAATGTTTTTGTCCTACAACAAGAACTATATTGTCTATGATACAAGAATTCTTGATACAAACTTCGCACCCTAAAACAGACCATATACTGCTTCTTCGTCAAGTTAAAATTAAGGCCTTCCTCGGAACTTCCTAAGTAAGCTTTGGTTGAAATACAAGGCGCTGAACGGGGGAGGGGGGGCGGCGCTTGGCGATCAGAGCGCGGGCGGATCGTGGACAATTTGACAATGTGTGTGAAAAAGCAAATTTACTACCCGATGCTTTAAACAGAAGGAATAGGGGTTTGAACACACTAAAGAAGCTATTTTTGTATAAAAGAAATATTTCAATTTTTAAAGACCTTAAATAGACATATTTTAATGTTTTTGATAAAGATCTTGTTAAGAAAACAGAAAACCAATAGTTTTTTAACCAGATAGAAGCTGCTGTTCAATAGTATTTTGTAGACAAACAATGCTTTGAAATTCAAAAGAAACAATTTTTGATTGAAAATAAAATCGAAAGATTGATCAAAACGAATTTTCTATGATATTTGAATATTGTTGCGAATTCTTCTGTGAATGTTCATCTTCTGTTGCAAAGTGAAAGATTATGTGAATTTAATGTTGAAAAATGCAACAAGTGGTCTAGAACTGAAGCTGAGCTTATCATACAACATAACAAGGTTGAAAAAGTGATCAGTAAAATAACAATCGATAAAAGCTTTTCTAAACTTGAACAACACTGCATTTCTCTTGAACTTGCAGTGCAACTCAATAAAGAAATTTTTCAAAAGAATAACACATCTATGAACCAAACTGAACCTACATTTGATCACTTGTTTGAATTGAACAATTAGGGGAGGTGGAGGCGCGGTGGCTGATCTTATCAAAAGCACAACAATTCAGGAAGTTGAGAGGAAATATTAAATTTTTGAAGTGACAAATTCTACCAAAAACAGTGTGAAAAAGGACATAGATGAGATTGAGACCATCAACCTAGAACTGGAACATAGGGTGGCAAAACTAATTGCTGAAAATGAGCATTTGAAGCAGACTTATATACAACTCTATGATTCAATCAAACCAAACCACGTGTTTCATGCTAAAGAAACATTAGAATCATTGGTAAATCAAATAAAATCAAAAAGACTATTGAGAATATACTGGATTTAAAAGCTCAACTCAGAAAAGGGGTTTTTGTCATAACAGCATTAAAAATGATCTTAGGAAATTAAAAGGAAAGGACATAGTTGATAATAGTCTATGCTATGCCCAGTGTTAAAACCTACTACTAGGCACAGGAAAGTATAAGCCCCCCTTTTGACCCTGTAAACCTAGGCTTCCTTAAGATAAGAATAATAAGGAAAGCTCACATAATACTAGGGGGAGGGGGGCGCGGTAGTATGAAGGCGAGCGGCGCGAGGCGAGTGGAACAAGTTTGCTATGCCTCAGTAAGATAGTATTGAACAAGTTAAATCACTAACCCTTTAGATAGAGCATCTACTTTGCTCATAAGTAATGTAAAGCTTTATTCCAAGAGTTTGCTTAAGGATATGTTAGAGATACTTCCCTATATTCACAAACCAATTGAGAATTAGTTGCGGTCCACGCCTATCAAAAGGAAAAATCAGATATACGTTAGCAGCACCCAACATATCATACAAGCATATCTAAAAACATTAGGCTCTTAACCAAACACAGGCAAACGACCACTAACAATTCTTGTGTTAACTTCTACAACAGAGAGTAAGCCTGAGTCTACAAAATCTAGCAGGTCAAAGTCTACAGACAATAAAAAGAATGATAGGAATCTTGCAGAATGAAGTAGTAACCAAAGAAGAATAAAGTAGAAGGACCACATCTAGGATAGTAAAGTCTTGTTTGAAAAAACCGGAATCGTGTTAGTTGAACCATCTAGAAATCCAAATGTGCACATTCAAAATTAAATATCAAATTCTGAGCTAATGTGCGTTAAATAGAAAAGATCCATGTTTGGATGCTAGAACAAGAATTGATGCTTTCTTGAATTTGTTTCTGATATGAAGCGAGTTCAAATCTAGGGAGGGGGAGGGCGGGGCGGGGGGGAGCGGATAAGAAACTAAAAAAATAAAGAAGAATGGAAACCGAACAGGAAATGAGTTTCTAAAATTGATATAACTGAGACCTACAAAAGGACTTTTTTCACTTTAGTTGAAATGCGTAGCCCTTTAACTATGATTTACCACCACTAATATATGACTCGTAGGGAACCCATTCCTCTCGAAGTAGTTTTGCTAACAAGAATCGTAGTATACTAAGTATAACAGGAGTAATATGGTTACCTAAGACAAATGGTTCTAATAGCAAAACCTAATATTGAAAAATCTTGATTTCAACAAAACGAACCCAATAATCTCGTGGATCCAATACCTTCAGTTGCTCCATCTCTTCCCTTTTCACTTTGTTGATACTCCATGTTGTCCAAATTGTTTTGTGGTATTTGGACTCTGGATGCTCGAAGCATATGACTAGAGATCCGCTCAATCAGAACGTCAATACCTAAAGGCTTCACCAATGACCGTTCACCAAGTTTACTCGGTACTTCTGTCCAGTTTGTTGAACGGACCAGATTGCAAAGATTATGGGGTATGGTGATTATCAGATAGGGAATATCATAATTTTAAGGGTTTATTATGTGGAAGTACTAGGACACAATCTATTCTCAGTTGGTTAATTCTACGACTCAGATCTTGAAGTAGCTTTCAGATTACACACTACTTGTGTTTGCGTGAATCTGGAAGTTTTATTTACTCTCAGATTCATAGGAAACCAACCTTTATACATTATCAATTGAGGATATGATGGCATCTTCTCCAATTTGTCCCTTGTCCAAATCCTCAAAGACCAAATCCTGGTTATGACACCGACGATTGTCACATTTGAACTTTGGTGCTATTAATCCATTTAGCTAAAAATAGTTCTCGTAACAGGTCTCCCAAATTAGAAATATGAAAAAGATCAACTAAGTTCTGCATGTGGCAATTGGAAAAAGCAAGAAACAATCACAATAAACCTAAATCTGAAGACTCCAATCAGAAAAACTATATCTTTCTACACAAGGATCTTTGTGGGCCAATTGCCACGTGTTGTAAGTATAAAATGGGAAAAGGTACATCCACACATCATGAAGATGTACTTTGGTCAAATAGTGAAGTTTCTAGCATCAAAGGTATGAATCTCCTCCGCTGATTTTCATAATCAAGTTTCTGAAAGATGATAATGTAGATCGAATGCACCTGTCGAGGAACATTCAGAAACAATAATAGAACTAAGTTTTGTCAATCAAACTCAGCTAGCTATGTATTGAGAGTGTAGGTATCTCTCATAAAACATCGGTTTAGTGGCGATCTCACCATAACAAAATGGTGTACGTTAAAAAAGGCAAAATCATACTTCCTTGTTAAAGCCGCTCGAACAATGTTAATCTATGCAAAAGCTCTTTTATTTCTATGGGCCGAGGCAGTCGCTACCTCCCGCAAAGATCTTCTGGAGTGATGAGACTGCATGTTACGAGAACAATTACACCCAAAACGCTCTCCATATAATAACGGCACTCACACATTGAAAAACTCCTTACGAGCTCTTACATGACAGAAAACCCGATCTATCTTACCTTCATGTCTTTGGAGCACTTTGCTATCAAACAATGATAGTGAGGATTTGGGCAAACTACAAGCCTAAAGGTTGATATTAGGATTGGACATTGGATAACCACGCCAAGAAAGAAAGCTTATATGTAACTACAAACGACGAACTAAAAAATCATTGAAACTATCTCAATGTTAATTTTGGATAGCTAAGGAAAAAGCTTCTAAACAACTTAGAATCAGTGCACCCACTTACAAACATTAACTCCTGCAAAATCCAGTTCAGGACTCGTTACAAACCCTATTCCTCAACAACCTTGCAATCCACCTAAAAGAGATGATTAGGATCGTTTGTTCCAACCTATGTTCGATGAATACTTTAATCCTCCAACTATTGCTGTCTCTCCAGTTCCAGTCGATGTTGCACCATGAGCTGTTAATTTAGCCGATTCACCTGTGTCTACGTCAATTGACCAAGATGCTCCATCAACAAGTATCCTATCAAAACAAGAACAAGAACATTCTCCAATTATTTCTTAAGGTTTTGAAGAATCACCAAAAATGCCACATTTTCATGATGATCCACTTCATGAATCTCTTCATGAAGACTCGACTTCTCAAGGATCGTCATCTAATGTGTTACCTGACTCCAACACTAGCCATTCAATCAGCATTAGTAGATGGACCAAAGGATCACCTATATCAAATATAATTAGAGATCCTTCTTGTTCTGTCTCCCAGAAGATAAAGCAACAAAACTACGAAACTGATGCCGCATGTGGTTGATTTATTTGTTTTAAGTGCCGATTCCTAAACTTCATCGAACCAAAGAACTTCAAATATAGCAATGACCTAACCGTCTTGATCGATGCAATGCAAGAAAAAATTCATAAATGTGAAATGCAACAAAGATTTGGGAATTTGGTATCGTGTCTAATAAAGTCAAGGATCAACTAAAAATATTTATGATAAAAAGTCAAGACGGAAGAATTTGGCGGAGTATAAAGAAATAAGCTGATATTAGTTGCATAGGGATATCAGGCAATGATAGGGGGGGGGGGGGAAATTGCTATTAGCGAGGAATCATTTCAACCGGTTGCAAGAATAGAGGCCATCTGTATCTTCGTAGCAAATGCAGCCAACAAAAATATGACGATTTTCCAAATGGATGTCAAAACGGCTTTATTAAATTTGTAGACTCAAAAGAAGAGGTTCACGTATTCTCAACCATAAGATTTGTGGATCAAGATAACCCATCTCATGTGTATAAGCTCAAAAAGGTCTCGTACGGTCTTAAACAAGCACCACGTTCATGGTACGACATGCTGTCAAGTTTCCTCATTTCACAACATTTCTCCAAAGGTGTAGTTGATCCGACGCTCTTCACATGGAAAGCAAGAAACGACTTATTAAAGTACAAATTTATGTTGACAGGCTATAATATTTTCATCCACCACTGATACTAGCTTTCGTTAATACGTTTGCTAATCCGAGAGCGACTAAGTACAAGATGTTTATGATAGGTAGCAAATTATCTTTTTTAGGATTACAAAATTTCCTCAAAGACTAGAGAATATTTTCTAACTAATCAAAATGTGCTTATGAAATTATTAAAAAATATGGTTTGCTAACTAGTGATTCTGAAGACACACCTATGGTGGAAAAAAGAATAAACAGATAAGATCTAGAAGGGGTCACCAGTTATTGCTACACCTTTACCCGTGTCATGATTAGATCCCCTTAGTATCTGACATCCAAAAAGCCCCCGACCTTATTTTTATCAGTCTGCTTATGTGCCCAATATTAGGCAAAGCCTACCGAAAATCACTTAAATGTGGTTAAACGGATCTTTTGATACCTAAAGGGAACCATTAACATGGGTCTCTGGTACTCAAAGGATACCGGTATGTCACATAACATCATATACAGGTGCAGATCAAAACGGGGTGCCAGGAACTAGACACAGAACATCAGAAGGCCGCTTAATCCTTCAGTGATCAAACTGTGTTTACGTTGTCTGTCAGAAAGGAAAAAGAGCACTGCGATAGAGTATAGATGCTGAATATATTGCCTTATCTGGGTGTTGTGCTCAAATCCTATGGATGCGTTCACAGCTAACATATTATGGCTTTCAATTCAATAAGATTCCTCTTTACAACTGCGACAACAAAAGTTCAAATTGCCCTAATTTGCAAAACAACGTTCAACCCACAAGAGCAAAGCACAAAATCGATTGTACGCTACCACTTTAAAAAGGAGCATGAGGAGAATGGAAATAGTGAACACTACTTTTGTTTCAGGCGAATATCGAACTGGCTGCCATCTTCACCAACCCCTTGCCTGGGGGGGGGGGGGGGGGGGGGGGGGGGGGGGGGGGCGCGCGAGAAAGATTCAACTTCTTGATCGAAAGGCTCGGTATGAGAAGCATGTCTCTGAAAAAGCTTAATCGTCTGATAGAGGAAGAAAACAAATAATGGGTGTAACTTCGAAATAACCAGGATATCAATATTATATAAGAAAAACATAAAAGACAGACAAAAAATATTTTCCATTTTATATAAATTTTTCAAAAAGAAAAATTAAAAATTAAAAAATAAAAAAAATATAAAAATATGTATCTCTGGCATGTCTTCTAAAAATCGATAACATTTACGGCCTAGTAAATGTTAATTAATAATGATAACGAGCGTAAAGAATTCGAGCAGAAAGTTTAAGAAATCTATATTAAAAACATGCCAAAATGGCTTGTCTATTATTTTCCAATAGCGAACCCGGTCAATCATCCATTAAAGGCAAGTTTATTTTAAAAAGAATAACTTGTCCTCACAACTGTGAAATTTTATTTTTCTCGCGGACTGAAATTACTTTCATATTTTATTCATAGGCTTGGTGCATTACTTTGTCAGCTCAATCAACCCGTGCTATTCTGTATTCCATAAGTTTACGTCTTCCCAGGTGCACTTATGTGTTTAAAACAAGAGAAATCTTATTTTTATGGTGTTTCAAAAATAAAAACAATTAATATCAAAAATTCATACATCAGAAAAACATTTTCCAAAGACTTTGAACCACGTCAAACCATACGACAACAACTCTTTAAATAAGAAAACTGATCAATGTTAGAGGGAGAAAAAAAGGTCAAATCTATTCTTTAATGAAAATCATTAGATCGATAAATGGAAAAGGTTTTTTAAACAAATAAACGATATATCAAGTCAAAGGAAGTTAATTATAAGTTAACTTATGTTGTGCCTTAAATGTATGTGTTTGTGCCTTTTTAGGGAGTAAATAGCAAAAATAAGAGCTATGTCATTAAAACTTTAGGACTATGTGTGCCATTATCAGTCAAACTATATAATGCCATAGATAACATGCTTTTAACAAAATGCATAGGATTATAGAAGTAAGGGGGCAATTTAGTGTCCAAACTCTTAAAGTCTAATCACAGAACAAACCACCCAAACTTATAACGGAGTGAACAGACATCCAACTAAAACACGACACCAAACGGATCCCCTTGCCCTAATTCAGGGGGCATTTGTGTCAAACTCTTAAAGTTCAAACACAAACACCCCCTCTCTTTTTTCATGTTCGTTTCACACACACACACACACACAAAACACTCAAACTCTTTTTTTCCCTCTCCCCCATTGCAAATTGTCATCCAACCTTCAACCATCAAAATCAGCCATTTTCAAGATAAAGGTATAATTACAAATGTGTTCTCTACACCCTAAACAACTTATTTCTCAAAGGAATTAGGCTAAATCATGTTTTTGAATTCGAAAACCCTAGAAATTGATCTAGGGTTCTTCAAAATCAAAAGTGGGTGAAAACCTAAATTGGTTGAGTTGTTTTGTTCGTCTAAGGGTGTACATAACTCTCTTAAATCACTTTTGAATTAGGTTAACATATCATGTAGTTTTGATTGATTCTTGTGTGCGTAAATTAGGGATATGGGTAGAAAATGTAATATGTTGGTGGGTTTGTGGATAGAAAGTGTTAGATTACATCCTTGTATGCATTAGAACATTTATAACCTTAGTTTGAACATAAATAAATCTTGTTTAAGTGATTCATGTGTGTTCGAGCTCATTTTGAATTTTTTTTTGGCAATTTCAATGGTTATTTCTTGTTTGAAATGGGTCATAGGATGTTATGTGTTGCTAAGTTTCTTATGTGAATGATTTTTGATGCCTAAAACACTAAGTTTATAACTTTAAAAAATCAAGACGAATTGAGCAAAGTATGAAAGAGGCGAATTAATCCTTCCCTTTTGGAGGCGAATTAATCCTACCCCTTTTTGGAGGCGAATTAATCCACCCCCTTTAGAGGCGAATTAATCCTAACCCTTTTGAAGCCGAATTAATCCACCCCCTTTTGGAGGCGAATTAATCCTACCTCCTCTTGGAGGCGAATTAATCCACCCCCTTTAGGAGGCAAATTAATCCAACTCCTTAAGGAGGCGAATTAATCCAAATCCTTAAGGAGGCGAATTAATCTAAATCCTTTAGGAGGCGAATAAATTCTTCCTTTAGGAGGCGATTTAAACCATAATTTAGGAGGCAAAATTAAAATTGGTTAATTTTGCAATCTAGACAAAGTTTGTTAATGTCTGCCTGCCAAAATATGCTCAATTCTTTGTTGATAATCATAACGTGCATCTAAAATTAGCATTTCATATAGTGTCATATATAAACTTGGTTATATATAAACTGCATTAGAACATTCTTAGCAGAATCATGACTACCAAAGCTCAACTAATTGCATTTGACAATGCCCTAGTTGCTCCAGAGAACTGACGTGTCATTGGCAAATATAACATGAGGATCAACCCTCGAATGAAACCAAAGGAACTTACTTATCAATTAGTGTTGGATTCCCTTGCTCTTACAACATGTTATCCTGCATTCCTTATTAGTGCTGAAGTTCCAGTCATCTACATGCATCAGTTCTGGGCTACCGTCAACAAACACACTTCATTATATCAATTTAAAGTGCCAACTGAGATGGAGCTAGTACTGGAACAAACCCAATAATGTACTAGTCATGAAGTCTCGGTAAGCACTGAAGGGGTTGAAGAATTAAAAAGAAAATTTAAGATAAAGGGTGAAAAGAAAGAAGACCTCCTTACACTTAGGCAGAAACCAGGTTCAATAACATAAACCTGTCAGAAACACTAAGCGTTGTCTGGTTTTGAAGACCATCGTCATGGAACCAGTGACGCAATGCACAACCCTTCCCAGCCACTCAAGGTCTCTCAAAAGATTCTTGTTTCATTTCTCATGGAGATTAAACACATTTCTATCGACTTTCTCACTTCGAGTTAGTTGATATTGAAAAGGTGGTAGTCTGCTCCAGCCTCCGAATACTAAAAACTAAAGTGCACTATCGAGTCTAGAGCCATAAAAGAGATCATCCATAAATCTCATTAGGAAACTTATCCAAAATATGCTTGTTAATTTACACAATGTGAAAACAAGAAATATATCAAGAGTCCTACGCATTATCCGTTGTGATTTTGTCCAGAACATCAAGTGATACCTAAAAAGTACACACAATTGACGATGTAAAACCTTTCATAGCCACATCCAAACAAGCTTTGGCTGTAGTGACTTTGGAGATCCTATATGGATCAAACTTGTGACACTGGATATCAATTCGGTCCAACTTATAAATTAATGGATGAATTTTGAAAAAAGATAAAACTGTTGGTGTGTTACAAAACCGTTTGTATCTTAACACACCGACTGATTTTCCTAAATCAATTTTCAATCTTATGTCCATGGGAAGCCTCACAAGGGTATCTGGACATAGGAAATCTGAACATAAATTGACGGCTTAATCAGGAAGATAGTAACTTACTGGTTCACTCTTACCGTGTTGTCTGCTTTGAGACGCTCTGGTAATGAGAACGGCTAGTACAGCTGTAAAACCCTGTCAAGGTTCTTCAAAATTCTACCTGATCACAGGCAGTATTTATACTGATCAACGGGGAACCGTGGTTATTGCAACCGTATTCGATGAAGTGACAAAGCCACTTTCGTCCATACATGTTGATTATCACTAACCCTTTCATGCAGGTAATCCCGATGGTCGCAGCTATTGGATCAAGACAAGTCAAGATTCATAGCCACATGCTCATACTCGATCGACATACATAAAGACATCATGAAAGCTCAAGTACATGTTTCAAGACTTCCGCTACTCTGATACCGCACGTCCTTCTTGAAGCGACGAAGTGTTAAAGTTAAAGAACTTCAAGAAAGATGTTTTATTCAAGCTTTCAATCTCAAGAAAAGTATGAGCATGTTGGTCCGAAAGTCACAAGTACACAAGACGACGATAATATCTCAAGATGATGATAAGAGATTATGCTTGGTTGATGATCTCAAAGAAGTTTAAGTTCACATACAAGTCAAGCTATATGGAACAAGCTCAAGCCTAAAGTTAATGATCACTACAACATATCACAAGTTAATGATTAAAGTTTAAAGACTATGAACTCAAGACTAAAGACAAGCATAGTATATTAGGATTAACTTTTTTGTAACATGGAGTGACCTCCCTTAGGGGTATATTGTTAGAAATATGAAAGTATCAGTCAATTCCATAAATATCATAAAATAGGCTCGTAGTATAGTTTTTGGAACCTTAATAAGGTAAAATGGGCCAAAGCCTACAAAATCCCACTTGGCCTAATGTAACCGGCCATAAGGACATATTTATACCCCTCTCTACACCTTGGAAAGGGTTGGTGGTTCACTTGTTCATTTTCATAATCTAATTTTGCTCTCTTTCATTTCTCTCTCTAAGTGTTCAATCCTTCCACTCTCTCTCTCTCTAGATTTCTTATCATTTGATTGTGAGATAAGATACATCATATATTCTACAGATT
>BQNB010036557.1:0-16477 GCA_026074375.1 Tanacetum coccineum | reverse complement strand
ATTGTAAGAAAATTCTACTAATGGTAAGTGTCTTTCCCATCCTTTTCCAAAATCTATAACACAGGCTCGAAGCATGTCTTCTTGTATTTAGATGGTTCTTTTACTTTGTCCATTGGTTTCAGGATGATATGCCATACTCATGTCTAATTGAGTACCCAAAGCATTCTGTAATGATTGCCAAAATCTGGATGTGAAATGACTGTCACGATCTGAGATGATGGATATCGGCACTCCATGTCGGGAGACTATTTCTTTGATGTACAACCTTGTAAGGGTTTCCATATTATTTGTCTCTCAGGTAGGGATGAAATGTGCAGATTTGGTAAACCCAGATTATGTCATGTCCATTTGAGGTTTTGGGTAGTTTTATGATGAAGTCCATTGTTATTCTCTCCCACTTCCACATAGGAATCTCTAGTTGTACTAGTAAGCCGGATGGCTTCTGACATTCAGCTTTAACTCTGGAGCATGTTAAACATTTGCCAACATACTCAACGATAATTGCCTTCATGTTAGGCCACCAATAGAGTTTCTTTAGATATTGATACATTTTGTCAGAACCTGGGTGAATGGAATACTTTGATTTATGAGACTCATGCATGATTAAGTCCCTTAGATTACCAAAGAGTGGTAACCAACTCGATTTTGATACATCAGGTTTCCATAGGATTGTATTTCAAATGGGCTTGGAGGATTTGTGATGGTAATTTTGGATGAATGGTCATGACTAATGATCTAACTCGAAGTGGTTTGATTCGTTCCTTCTAGCTTAAGGCATCTGCTACAACATTTGCCTTTCCAGGATGGTAGCGAATTTCACAATCGTAATCTGCGAGTAATTCTAACCAACATCGTTGTCTCATGTTCAACTCTTTCTGATCAAGGATGTGCTGAAGACTTTTATGATCAGTGAACACAGTACACTTTGTATCGTATAGATAGTGTCTCCAAATTTTAAGAGCGAACACTACTGCTCATAATTTGAGATCATGAGTGGTATAGTTCTTTTTATTAAGCTTGAGTTGTCGGGATGCATATGCAATAACTTTTTCTCTTTTCATTAACACTGCTCCCAGGCCTTGATTGGATGCATCACAGTAAACAACAAAATCGTCATTTCCTTATGGTAATGCTAAGATTGGAGCTTCACAAAACTTTTGCTTTAGTAGTTGGAAAGCTGACTCTTGGTCTTCTCCCCATATATACTTCTTGTTTTTCTGGGTTAAATCAGTCAAGGACTTTGAGATCTTCGAAAAATCTTTGATAAATCTCTGATAGTAGCAGGCGAGTCCTAAGAATTGGCGTATTTCTGTAGGTGTGGTAGGAGATGCCCAATTCTTAACTGCTTTAATCTTGGCGGGGTCAACGGGTCAACATGAAGTCCTTGACTATCAATTAAGTGTCCAAGAAATTGTACGATATTGATCCAGAAATCACACTTGGAGAACTTGGCATATAATTTCTCTTTTCTGAGTAATTCCACGATTATTCTTAGATGATCTACGTGTTCTTATTTGTTACGAGAGTAGGTGAGAATATCATCGATGAACACTATCACAAATTTATCCAAGTATGGTTTGCATACACGATTCATGAGATCCATGAATACAGCAGGTGTGTTAGTTAAACCAAATGGCATCACTTGAAATTCATAGTGTCTATACCTCGTTCTGAAAGCAGTCTTGGGAATATCTTCATTCCTTACTCTCAGTTGATAATAGCCTGATCTTAAGTTGATTTTCGAGTAGATACTCGAACCTTAAAGTTGGTCAAATAAGTGATCGATCCTGGGTAATAGATAACGATTCTTTACAGTAAGTTTATTCAACTTCTAGTAATCGATACACATTCTGAAAGATCCGTCTTTCTTTTTAACAAATAAGACAGGAGCTCCCCAGGGTGAAGTACTTGGTCGTATAAAACCTCGGTGTGCTAACTCTTGAAGTTGGTTAGATAGTTCATGCATTTTTGAAGGAGCTAATCTATAAGGTGCTCGGGCTACAGGTGCCGCTCCTGGAATTAGATCGATTTGGAATCTTCTTGGCGGGAACAGGGGAATTGCAGTAGATCTTCAGGAAAAACTTTTGGGAATTCTCTTACTACTGGGATATCTTCTAGTCTTTTCTCGTCTGACTTCTTTTCCATTACTTGGGCTATGAAAACTTGACATCCTCTGGATATATACCTTTCGGTTTTCATACAGGATATGAGACTTAGTCGAGTTTTACTTTGATCACCTCGGATGATCAAAGTTTCATCGTTAATTGGAATGTGTACGACTTTCTCGTCAAATAATTCTTAGCATGATACTTGGATAACCAATCCATACCAATGACGACGTCGAAACTACCGAGTTTAATTGGCATAAGATCAATTTTGAAAGGTTGATTTAACAGAATCAGAGTGCAACCCTGGATAACGGTATTAGTGCCTACTAAGTTTCCATTGGCCATTTCAATATCGTAAGTGGTATCTAGTGTAATTGGTGGGATACTAAGTATAGAAGCAAGAGTTATGGAAACAAAACTTTTATCTTCTCTGGAATTGAATAATACTCTAGCTAGATGTTGGTTTAGAAGGAACGTACCCATGACTATGTTCGGGTCTCGGTGAGCATTCTTGTCCCTCAGCAAGTATGCTCTTCCGTGGGCACTGTTGTTTGCCTTTGAGCACTGATAATTGTAATGCCCTTTCTCTCTACAGGCATGACAAATTACTAATACTGGTTGCTGATTGCTTCCAGTGGCTGGTCCTTTGTTTCTGCAGTTTATGGTCAGATGACCCACCCTGCTGCAAGTCTGACACTTGATAGTGCAAGGTCCTGTGTGATGTAAAGTGCATTTCTTACACAAAGGAAGGCTTCCAGTATACCTACTGTTTTTAGTTGGGGTGGCAGCATAAGACCAAAAAGTTTCCTGTCTTTTATTCTGCTGTTGGCGGTAATCATTGTTGCGGTTGTTATGGTTGTTTTGATAGTTGTTGATGCGATTATTGGGGCAGTTGTTGCTCTAAGTGGTGTTCCTTTTATCATCAAACTTTTGTTTATGACCATTGATTCCGTGCATAGAATTATGCTTTGTTACCTGATCCATCAACCTCTAAGTTATGGTAATGGCTTCCTCCAAAGTTTGAGGTTTAAAGGCGGTAACATTTCCTTCAATACTTTTGGGTAATCCTCCAATGAAAACTTCCATGAGTTTCTCGGTCTTTGGTACCATGTTTGGGCATAAGACTGCTAATTCTTTGAATCTTCTAACATAAGTTTTAAGATCATTTCCTTTTACAGTCATATTGTAAAATTCATCTTCTATTTTTCTGACTTCAGTTCGAGGATAATACTTATTTGTTAAGAGCCTTTTCAACTCAGTCCAGGTGATCTTGTTAGCTTGTTCTATTCCAATAGGTTGGGCGTATGTATTCCACCAGGATAAGGCGTCATCCGTCAGGGTACCAGTAGCAAATGTTACTTTGTTTTCCTCAGCACAATTGCTATGAGAAAATACTGATTCAGTCCGTTCAAACCAGCGAATAAGGCCAACTGCTCCTTTCGTACCATTGAAGTAGAAAGGTTGACAGCTTATGAACTCTTTATAGTTTCCCATTTTTGCTACCGGAGTTCCAGTTGGCGTCAGTGTTCCTATTGGGATTGTTAGTACTTGCCATTATTGCAGCTTATGCTTCTAGAGCTGCAGCAACACTGTCAGCAACTAGTTTCCTGATGGCAGCCTAAGTTATGGCTGGTGCTTCAGATGTTGATGTCCTTTTAGGAGGCATTCTATCAACATAAAACAACACGTAATAAGAATGATATCACAAGTATTTCCTTAAAATGCAATGCTTATTTTTTAACTTTAAGCATTTTTAACAATAGTGATATTGTAGATACTTATTTAATATGAATTCTAACAAGCATCAGACTTATTAGTTCATTTTTCTAGGGGTCACGGTATGATTCATAATGATAATTAACTTTGTGGAGATAAACTTATCAAAAGGATAGTCTAGAGATGGTAGTTAGTTAATTTAACCGGTAATGAAGATTCTAATGATGAAGACAGAGATGAGAGATCGTAATATAGAATATAGGATGAGTATGAAGTAATGAAGTACAACGGGATCACCATTATATTATATCATGAACAACTTGCCTTTGTACTGTACATAGTCAAAATTTGACAAGTGTTGTTATTTATACCACACATCCCGTGGCTAGGTTCTAACAAAAATTATAACTAGTATCTAATCTAGTAGTCTGATGGTCCTTCCTGGCTGTTCTTGTGTTCATAGATTGCATTCAGAAGACTTTCCTTATCTGCTTGGTGACGAACCTGGATATCTTTGATGATTTGTTCTAGATTAGCAATCCTGAAGCGAGCCAGAGCAATCTTGTTGTTATTTCCCATTTGCTTTCTTTGAAGTTTAGCAATTTGAGTACGAGCCTCTTGGAGTTCAGTTTCCAGATTGTCAAAATCTTGTTGTATGATCACCCGACCTTTTCCAAGACCTTCTATTTTGTCTTCCATGTGCTCAATGTGGTCAAGAGAGAGCTCATCTAGGTGATTCAAAATTTCCTTAATTTATTCCTCGTGACATTCCAAACTTGTCTTACGAGAGCTTTCTCCCATCTTAAATTCTTAAGGTAAGGCAGAAGTAGGGTGGTTGATCGGTCTCGGCCTCGTTTCTTAGGTGGCAATAAATTCGCTCAGGAAGAAATAATTCTTGAGTATTAAATATTGGTGATAGATTGGAGATGGAGGCACAATAGTTGGTGGTGGAATAGGTGATTCTTTAGCATAATATGCTTGCATGACCTTCATATAGGGGTCATCATGAAAAAGTGAAAGAGTTGGTGAAGCTATTGGAACTAAACCAAATAAGTTATTTGAAGAGCTAGAATAAGTATTTCCTGGTGAAGCTGGGGAATAGTCCGAGGAAGCTGGGATATAGTCCAGAAAGTTAGAGGAAAAAGCATCCCTCAATATTGGAAGTAGGGTGGTTGGGAGAAGACATCATTCTGTTAACAACCTAGCGGTAAATAACATAAGTTATTTATATAATAGTATAATAGTTATGTATCTTTACATACTATTCGGAAGTTAAGTGGCACGGAGGACTTTCTTGGATGGAAAAAGAAAAGTAGTTATAGTTAAGGTTTCAACCTTGTTCTCTATAACCGTGGCTCTGATACCAATCTATAACACCCCCATGTTGACAAATATAGCAGCGGAAGCTAATCTGGGGTATTACTTCATAGTCACACACTGTCATAATCATAGAAAAACGACTAATAAAGAAGAACCTTTTTAGAAAAATTTAGTTATCATTCATTTATTCATCAGAGTTTTACAAAAGAGAGGTCCCAAAATCTAGAAACATAAAGTTTGAATCATAAGATTTTAGCCATCTTCAAGTCTGTCCCACTCCGTACCATATGTTGCTCAATTACCTGAGACAAACATGCTAAAAAGATCAACACAATGGTTGAGTGAAATTCATAGGTTTATGATAAATAGTTTAAATACAAGTCATCATAACAGTGGGTTATGTTGTTATACACCCATAATAGTAATAATTGCAATGTAGATACAATTATCATAGAAAACAGTATTATTGCCCTAAGCTCATGACACCGAAGCCTTGAGATAATCAATAATCACAAGTAGTTGCCCCAACGGGTGCCTTTGCCAAACACCCGCATAGTTTATTCAAATGAAGTGCGTTTGGTTACCAAAAGTGTAGGTATACCAACGAGGGAGTTCAGTCCCAAATAGATCTATTCACAGCATTTGCGCTTACTCTGAAGAGTAATTAACGGTTCATGATAGTGGGGTCTTAATGGCAAAAGTAGGGACTTTGATAATAAAGCATATGATAGCTACAGTTGGAAAAACAACCACTTGTATTCATGGTTTATAGCATGTATCCCCCTTGTGGGTTTAAGAAATATTTCAAAGATTTAAAATGCGAGTCTATGAACTCACCTTAACAGGGAAATCTAATTGATGGCAAAAGTATGAAAGTAAAAGTAACGGCCTCGTCACGCAACCTAGGGTAATATGTCAAGTCTTAGTTTGATTGTTTATGTTTCAAAACTTCATGATGTTTAATCATACATATTACTTTGGATTCAAATGAAGTGCGGTTGGTTACCAGAAAGTATAGGTACACCAACGGGGAGTTCAGTCCCGAATAGATATATTCACATCATTCACGCTAACTCCGAAAAGTAGTTAACGAGTCAAGAAAAAACTCAAATGGAACCCCTCACATGAAATTCCCTAGTAACGTGATACAATAAGATTTCAAGTTTATTCAAAAGCTAGTCGATGATAAATTACATTAAATATATAACGTAATTGTTTTTATAATGCGTCGATCGATGATTAATAACGATAAATGTGTCGGGTTTTAATAAAATTGAGTCTTATAATATTAATATATATTTTTATAATTTATATAAAAATATTATATTTTATATTTTTAAGAATACAAAAATGGCAATATATACCCTTGATTAATAAAATTTACAAGTTTAATCCTTTTAATATATAACCTTATATAATTTAATCCCTTAACTTTGAAAATTAGCAAAACAACCCCTTGTAGTTATAGCTTTAGGAAAATGACATTTTAAGCCCCTCTAGTTATAAATTTCATAAAGTTATGATATATACCCCTATGTATGAAAACATTTGCAAATCAAGTCCAAAATTCATACTTTTGATATTTTTGAAATCCAAAAGAGTTTTACAGCTTATGGCTTATTAGAATAAGCTAAAATAAGATGTTTTAATGTAACAAAATTTTAGAAAAAGGATTCGTTAGCTAAAAAATCAAAACGGGTCGTTTTAAGGGTTTTAACCAAAAACACATGGGTTTGTGGTTCAATGGATCAAACAAGAGTTTATATAGGATTTAACAAACCTTATGAAAGATTTAAAACAGATTATAAGTTTATGGAACAAGATTTTGAGCTTACTTGAGCTTAAATGGGTCAAAAAGAGGGTTTTAGGTTCGTACGCCTAGAAAACGCCTTCAATGGCTTATTTCTCTTGATTCTAGGCTTCAATTCTGATCTTAGGGACTTCACTTGATCTTACTTGGTCTTGTTTAGAACTCCGTTTGTATTTGTGTTGAGTTTTGAGGTGTGTTTTGAAGTGAATAAGGGGTGCGGCTATTTATAGGGTTGAATACCCTTGGTGCCCAAGTTTTAGAGTGAAATGGTGGCTAATCAAGTGTTATAGGGGGGTGACCTATGCAGGCTAGATGGTGAGTCTTGAGAGATAAGAAAGTAGCATGAGGAGGTGTAAGGGTGTGGAGGGGGTTCGGTTATCATAGGTGGTGACAAGAAGACTTGGAGCTTAAGGGTGGTGATGGAGGTGCTTGTAAGGTGGTAGGGTGGTAGCTTGAGGTGCTAAGGAGGTGAATCATAGTAAAGGAAGGGTGCTAGCTTGGTTTGAAATGGTTTAAAAAAAATTAAGGGGTGTCGGGTTGGTTTTGGTTTCGAGTTAGGGTTTTTGGTTCAAATTCGAGTTAGGGTTAGGGTTTAGGATAGTTTAGGGTTTAAGATTAAGGTTTAGTGTTAGGATTAGGGTTTAGGATTAAGGTTTAAGTTAAGTGTTTTTGAATTAGGGTTTAGAGCTAGTTTAAGGTTTTGTTTAGGGTTTAGGGTTTTAGATTAGGGTTTTAGGATGATTTAGGGTTTAGGTTTAGGGTTTAGAAGTTGTGCATTGAGTATTGTACCTTGTGCTAAAGTGGTGGTAAGAAATTAGAATAAATTTAGAGGGAAAATGAGTTAGTTTGAATTCGTGCTTTATGGATTTGTACATTGACATTAAATGAGTTGTATATTAACTTGGAGGGGAATTATATTTCAAATGTTGTGCATTGTAAACTTGTACACACGCTTGAAGGCTTGCACATTCATTTTATATGTATACATTACATATAATTAGGGTTTTGATATAAACGTTTAACGTTTAATGTTTGTTTCGACATAATGTTGTAAATGGTACGTTAAATGGATAATGTACTTGGTAAAAATGGTATTAAGATATAGACTTGACATATTAGGATGTTTACATGATATAAACATAGATAGAAATGGCATTGGTAGGTTGCGTGAGCTCGTTTACTTTAAAAATGCAAGTTACGTTGTATAATGAGATAAAGCAAAAAAAATTCCCTGTAAAAAGGTGGTATATATAATAGATGGATATTATAGTGCATCTAATTTAATAGATGGATAATTACATTGATGAAAATTATGGGTTGTTATACCAAGGAATCAGGGGAATAGAAATGGAGATGCTCCAAGAAGGATTGTACCAATAGAGACTCCTGCAAATGCCTTGGTTGTTCAAGATGGAATGGGTGGTTATGATTGGAGCTATCAAGCTGAAGAAGGAACTACAAACTTTGCTCTAATGGCCCATTTGTCTTCAGGTTCATCCATTTCATCAATCTCAAATACTGAGGTACAAAATTACCCTAAAGAATGTTTAGAATCTTATCAATCTCTTCAAAAATAGTTTGATCAACAACGTGAAGTTCTAAGTAAAGTTAATCTAGATATAATAGCCTATCAATTAGGCTTAGAATCATTAGAAGCTAGAATTATTCTTCATTAAAAAATGAAGCTATTAATGAGGAAGACATTGCATTTTTGAAATATGATGTTAAGGTAAGAGATAATTCTATAACAGAGCTTAAAAATCAGTTAGCAGAGGCTTTAAGAGAAAAAGATGATTTAAAACTAAAATTAGAAAAGTTTGAAACATCATCTATGAAGCTAACTAAATTGATAAATAGTCAAATAAGTGTTAATAACAAGTCTGGTGTTGGTTTTGACAGTCAAATAAATGAAAATGAATTGCATGATTGTCATCTGAATAAAAGAGAAGTGTTTGAGAGTGCATCTAATAGTAATGTGAATGAGATTGAAGAAGAAAATAATCAAGTAAATGATAGGTTTAAGAAGGTTGAGGGATATCATGCAGTTCCTCCTCCCTACACTAGGAACTACATGCCCCCAAGACCTGACTTATCCTTTATTGGATTAGATGATTCTGTTTATAAGACTAATGTGAGTGAAACTATCACTAGTGTGCCTAGAAATGAATCAACTACATCTAAGTCTAGTTAGGATAGTTTGGAACAACCTAAATATGTTAGGCCTAGTACTCCTATCATTGAAGAGTGGGAGTTTGATAGTGATGATGATTGTGTGTTTAGACCTAAACCTGATCAGACAAAACCAAAGTTTACAAAAATCAATTTTGTCAAATCTGATGAGAATGTAAAAGCTATTAATAAGGGAAACACACATAGGCAAGAAGAGTATCCTAGGAAAAGTTAAAGTCCTAGGGATAATAAAAGAAACTAGAATGGAATGATGACTCAGAAACTAGGAAATGGTTTTGAGTTCAATAAGAAGCTTGTTTTGTATGTGGAAGCCTTAACCATTTAATCAAGGACTGTAAATTTATGAGAATAAAATGGTTGGAAAATCTGTGTTGAATAATAAGGGAAGGGTTACTGGTCAAAGGGAAGTTAGACCAGTATGAAACAATGCTCAGAGGGCGAATCACTAAAATAAATTGACTCACCCACATCCTAAAAGAAATTTTGTTCCAACTACAGTCTTAACAAAATCTGGCAATGTACTAGTTAATAATGCTAAGCAAAGCTCCCCAAGAGCAGTAGTATCAAATAGTACTGCCAGATATGTTGTTACTATTGCATCTAGACCAACTGTGAATGGTGCAAACCCAAGTTCAAATGTTTTTCATAAGTCACATTCATTAGTTAAGAGGACTTTTTACCAAAAATCAGCAGCTAAACCCAATAATTTTAATAAAAAAGTTTATACTGCTAAGGTTAATAATATAACTACTGCTGGGCTAGAAGTACTAGTTAGTACTGCTGTGGGAAAAGGGAAAATGCTGTTAAGTCCTCAGCATGCTAGATTTGGAGACCAACAGGAAAAGTAATTGACCATATCTCCAAAGACAGTGGATCATACATACCTAAAAGATTTGACTATGTTGATCCTCAAGGCAGACTCAAGTCAGTGATGGCTTGGGTCCCCAAGAGAAACTAATTCTCTTATTTTGAGTGCAGGGTAATCCACAATATGCTTTACAGGATCAAGGGATTTTTGATAGTGGATGCTCTAGGCATATGACTGGGAACAAGTCCTACCTTATAGATTATCAAGACATTGATGGTGGATTTGTTGCATTTGCAGGAAGTCCTAAAGGAGGTAAAATTACTGGAAAAGGTAAAATTAGGACTGGGAAATTAGACTTTGAAGATGTATACTTTGTAAAGGAACTTAAGTTTAATCTTTTCTCTGTCTCACAAATGTGTGACAAGAAAAATAGTGTTCTTTTCACTGAGACTGAATGTCTTGTTCTATCTCCTGACTTTAAGCTACTTGATGAAAGTCAAGTCTTGCTTAAAGTTCCCAGACAGAACAACATGTACAGTTTTGATCTAAAGAATGTTGTTCCTTCAGGAGGTTTGACTTGTTTAATTGCAAAGGCTACAATAGATGAGTCTAATTTATGGCATAGGAGGCTTGGTCATATAAACTTTAAAACTATAAACAAACTAATGAGGAGAAACCTTGTTAGAGGATTACCTTCAAAGCTTTTTGAAAATGACCATACTTGTGTTGCTTGTCAGAAGGGAAAGTAACACAAAGCCTCTTGTAAGACCAAGCTTGTGAGCTCTATCAGCCATCCCTTACAAATGTTGCATATGGACTTATTTGGGCCAACATTTGTAAGGAGTATCAATCACAAGATATATTGCCTTGTTGTCACTGATGACTATAGTAGGTTTAGTTGGGTTTTCTTTTTGGCCACTAAGGATGAGACTAGTGGGATCCTTAAAACTTTTATAACTGGCATAGAAAACCAAATAAATCATAAGGTTAAAATCATCAGATGTGACAATGGAACTGAGTTTAAAAATAATGACATGAATCAGTTCTGTGGGATGAAAGGGATTAAGAGGGAGTTTAGTGTTGCCAGAACTCCACAACAAAATGGAGTTGCTGAAAGAAAGAATAGGACACTAATAGAGGCAGCTAGGACTATGCTAGCAGATTCATTATTACCTACTACATTTTGGGCTGAAGCAGTTAATACTGCTTGTTATGTTCAGAATAGGGTTCTAGTGACCAAGCCTCACAACAAGACACCTTATGAACTATTACTTGGTAGACCACCTAGTATAAGCTTTATGAGACCTTTTGGGTGTCCTGTGACTATTCTTAATACCTTAGATCCCCTAGGCAAATTTGATGGGAAGGCTGATGAGGGGTTCTTGGTTGGATACTCTATAAATAGCAAGGATTTTAGGGCATTTAACATTAGAACTAGGAAGGTAGAGGAGAACCTGCACATAAACTTTCTTGAAAACAAACCAAATGTTACAGGAAGTGGTCCAGAATGGCTCTTTGATATTGATTCACTGACAAAATCTATGAATTATGAGCCAGTTACTGCAGGAAATCAAACTAATGATAATGCAGGTATAGAGACAAATGTTAATGCAGGGCAAGCTGGACAGGAGAAAGCATCTGATCATAAATATATACTGCTACCACTCATGCTTTCAAATTCTCCACTCTCTTCAAGTACTTAGAATACAGATGATAAGGTACCAGATAAAGGAGATGATGATGTAAGTCAAAGAAATAGTCAAGAAAAGGAAGGAGGAGCTTCAAATAAAGAAGATGACCAACATAACAACACTAATAGAGATAGTACTACTAGTCCATCTATTAGTACTGTTGGGCCTAGTATTAATACTGCCAGTAAAAATATTAATACTAGTAGTCCAAATATTAATAATGCTAGTCCTATTCCTAATGATTCAAGTATGCAATCTTTGAAAAACACTGGCATATTTGATGATGCCTATGATGATAGAGAAGTGGGTGCAGAGGCTGACTTTAACAACTTGGAAACCACCATGAATGTCAGTCCTATTCCTACAACCAGAATTCACAAGGATCATCCTAAGGACCAGATCATTAGAGACATAAATTTAGCCACTCAAACAAGAAGGATGACCAAGATTTTTAAAGAACATGCTATGGTCAGTTACATCAAAAAGCAGAGGAAAACAAATCATAAAGATTATCAAAACTGCCTATTTGCCTGTTTTCTCTCACAAATAGAACCCAAAAAGGTAATACAAGCATTAACAGATCCAAGCTAGATAGAAGCAATGCAAGAAGAGCTTCTGCAATTTAAACTTCAAAATGTTTGGACTCTAGTGAATCTTTCTAATGGCAAGAGGGCCATTAGAACAAAATAGGTATTCAGAAACAAAAAAGATGAGAAAGGAATTGTAATAAGAAACAAGGCAAGACTGGTGGTACAAGGTTACACTCAAGAAGAAGGCATTGATTATGATGAGGTTTTTGCTCCTGTTGCTAGGATATAAGCAATCAGGTTATTTTTGGCCTATGCATCATTTATGGGGTTTATTGTGTACTAGATGGATGTGAAGAGTGCCTTTTTATATCTTTACAACTGATACTTTTATAAGTTGTGATGATTATAGATGTTGAATATTATCTTCAATTTGATGTCCACATAATCTCCCGCAAGATCAGAGTCGCAAATATACTAACGGTATTCTATGCCGGTCCCCATATAGGAATACCATTATCCAAGAGTGCTGCAATGCCATTAATGTATCGAATATAACTTAAACCGCTTTCAAGGAGTAGAGGTTTTGGTGATACTCTTTTAGCGGGCACAAAGGTAGACACTAAACATGATAATCGAGGCCAACTTGTGCCGGTTACGTATCAAAAAATATCCTATAACATTCCTCGATTACTTGGTACTATTCAACCGACTCACACTCTTTTCGTCTTTCGAGAGTTTACTCGTATTCAAGGACATGGGGGATTTTCATGGTTATAAACTTCAAATCTAAATTTCTTATGCCATTCATTAATATACATATGATTGAATAAAAAAGATACCATCTTCCATCTTCCATTTGTTTTATTTATAATCCAAGGAAGAAGTTAAGTTCACCCATCATGCTCATCTCGAACTCGTCATGCATGATTTTGGAAAATTCATCACACATGTCTTGACAAGTCGAGTCGAATATAATGTCATCGACATATATTTAAATGATGATGAAATTCAAACTTTTCTTCTTAGTAAAAAGAGTGTTATATACCATTCCTATTTTATATTCATGTTTAATAAGGAAAGCTTTTAATATATCATACCAAGCTTTGGATGCTTGTTTAAGACCATATAAAGCTTTCTTTAGTTTATAAACATGATCCAGTTTTTCGAAATCAATGGATCTCGGAGGTTGTGCCACGTATACCTCCTCATTGATAAAACCGTTTAGGAATGCACTTTTTACATCCGTTTGGAATAGTTTAAAATCTAAGGCACAAGCATAAGCTAATAATATCCTAATAGACTCAAGTCTAGCAACTGGGGCATAAGTTTCATCATAATCGATGCCCTCTTGTTGATTATAGCCTTGAGCAACTAACCAAGCCTTATTTCGAGAAACAACACCGTTCTCGTCTAACTTATTTCTAAACACCCACTTAGTTCTTATGATTGTCATATTCCTAGGTTGTGGAACTAACTCCCAAACGTTGTTAGCAATGAATTGATTTAATTCTACTTGCATAGCGACAATCCAACTTTCATTCGCTAAGGCTTCATTCACGTTCTTAGGTTCTATAGTTGATATAAAGCAAAAGAAGTTACTTTGGTTTTGGGCTTGTGACCTAAGGATTCTTTGGTTAAGGTTTTCTATGACATTTTCTAATTGATGGTTCCTAGATTCCTTAATGCTGACTATTTCGTCAATCTCTAAAGTCTCATCCTCAACGTTATTTTCTAAGTTTTTCTTTTTGGTAACCTTAATTGCTTCTTCTTCATCTAAGTCATCATACACCAAGGGTGATGTCTTAGAGGGTGGAGGTGTTTCATCGAATGTCACATTGAGTGATTCTTCGATTTTCCTAGTGTGTTTATTAAGAATGATGTAGGCTTTGCTATTTTGGGAGTATCCTGAAAAGACACCTTCGTATGACTTTGGGTCAAACTTGGTAAGGTAGTCTTTGGTGTTTAAAATGAAGCACTTGCTTCCAAACACTCTAAAATAATCAAGAGTAGGTTTCCTACATCTCAAGAGTTCATAAGGTGTTTTTCCTAGGATGACTCTAATTAGGATTCGGTTGAGAATGTATGTTGAAGTATCTACGGCGTTACACCAAAACTTTGTGGTAACGATTGCTGATTCAACATAGTCTTACTCATTTCTTGAAGTGTCCTATTTTTCCTTTCAACCACGCCATTTGATTGAGGAGTGCGTGGAGCAGAGAAATTATGTGTAATACCATTGGCATTACAAAACTCTCCAAATTGCACCTCATTATCAAATTCTCTACCGTGGTCGGTTCTTATTGACACTATTGTACATCCTAGTTGGTTTTGTATTTTCTTACTAAATATTTTGAATCGATCGTAGGCTTCGGTTTTATCCTTAAGAAATCTAGTCTAAGTATACCTAGAGTAGTCATCTACTATGACTAAGGTGTAACAGTTTCCTCCGTAACTCTGTACGGCGGATGGACCGAAAAGATCCATGTATAGGAGTTCTAAGCATCTAGTCGTTGAGACTATATTCTTAGTTTTGTGACTAGCGTGAGCTTGTTTTCTAATTTTGCAAGCATCACAAAAATGTTGATCAAACTTAAGCTTAGGTAGGTTTCTAACTAACTCCTTAGATGCTAACGATTGAATGAGACGCATATTAGCGTGACCTAATCTTCTATGCCACAATGTGGAGTTTTCATCAATTTCATCACATATAAGCCTTTCGTCCTAATACCTCTACATATAACTTTACCGTCCTTAGTAATTTCACTATCATGTTCAGAGAAAGTTACTCTACACTTATTATCACATATTTGTCCTACACTTAGGAAGTTAAATCCTAAGTTATCAACATGTTCTACGTTATCTATATTGAGAGAGTCATTAGAAATCGTACCTTTGCCAATAATGTTACCGCGAAGATTACTACCAAAAATGACGTTACCTCTATTGTATGCCTTGTAAGTGGAGAAGAGCTTTTGGTTACCCGTCATATGTTTAGAGCATCCGCTATCTTTAATCCACACATCGGGTTCCAAGTTGACTCCGAGGCATATCTATTTATACAAGACAATGACTCAAACATTCGGTCCCCAATATCTCATGGGTCCAAAGTTGTTAGTGCTAAACATCCCTTGCATTTGATGCAATTGGCTGGGATGTGAAAATGGAAGACACATTTCCCATGGCATGTAACTTTGTCGTGGGAAATTATTCCAAGTTACGGTAAAGCCATGAGGTTGGTCTTGTCGACCAACATTCCTTTTTGGTTGCGGTGTTTTAGAACAAGGATAATTGTTATTGACTCTTCTAGGAGGTGGAGTTTTTGATCTAAGATTTGGTTTTAAAAATCCAACTCCAGGTTTTGACAACGGTTTATAAAATTGTTTAACATCATCGTCACTAGAAACAGGAACTTTGATGTTTCTTACTATTATGTGTTTTGGTCTAGGACTCAAAATAATTTTTTGAAAAGACACTTTTCTCAGACCTAGGCGTACCAACTGGTGGCGGTCCCGTAATTGCTTTGGGGTCGCTTGAACATTTTGGGGGCCGCCCATATTTATGGGACCTCCATCAGAGGAGGCCTTTTTTTAAGCTTTCACAAATTTTATTTCTTTAGTTCCACTAGATGATGCTTCAAATGAATTAAACCCTAAACCTGATTTTTCTCCAGAGGGTTTTTAATTACTTAACATTTCATTTAGACAATGTGTACTCTTTTCAAATTTAGTTAATCTAATAGCTTCCTCTTTGAGTTTTTCATTCTTAATTTTAAGCAATTGACATTTTGTACATTCGAGATCAACTCCCTTGTTTTTCTCGAGTGTTGACAAATTTTCTTTTAATTCATTAAGCTCCTTTTCTAAGTTATTACTAGTGGCTTTTAATCTTTTGTTTTTAGTGATTATCTTTAAACTCATTTTGCATAGTTTATCATATTCATTATATAAAACTAAATCATCTACTGATGAGTTTTCATCACTAAAGTAAGAGGATTCGAAACATACCGCATTTGGTGGTTGAGCTACTAGGCATGCTTCGTCTTTGATCTTTTCATCATCTTATTCACCGCTATCGCTCCAAGAGCCTCCAATGAATGCTCTTTGGTTCTTGTCTCTCGGTGGCTTTGGACATTCTCCAATAAGATGATTTGGATCTCCACATCTAAAACACTTCCTTTCACTCTTGCTGTTTTTGTCGTCTCGACTTCTTTGGAACGTCTTTTTGTCGTTCCGAGGTTGTCTCATGAATCTTCCTCTTCTTTTGAAAAATTTCTTGAAGTCTCTTACCACCATGGCGTACTCTTC